>DWLS01001113.1:0-23685 GCA_018246255.1 Pachliopta kotzebuea | reverse complement strand
CTTGGTCACATAAAGTATGGTGATAATTATTCTATAAGGATAATTTTCATTATGGAAGAAAGGGATAGTCACAGTAAGAATATGCAGTTTACTGTGGATGCGGTCAATGCACTGATATATTTATATCTACCTCTGCGCAATTAACTTCGGTCGCGCTCATTACATGTTCGACACAAGCTCTAATTATATTGCGATTGTTTGTTTGTTAGTTGTTTTATCATTCTTTCGTTAAATCAAGTCGTGTGTGTAGTAGACTGTTGAAAGACTAAATATCGCCAATGTATTTTTTTTAAAGCTTTATTAATGATTTAACAACTGTTATTAATCTCCAAAGTATAGAAGCGTTCTCGGTGATAGTAGATAATCTATTTGTGGAGGTCTATGTTCAGCAGCATTCATGTGGTAAAATGATTGTGGTGAACATTCACCGGGTATCAGTGTTGAAATGAATGGAGAATATTTAAAATATAGATTTCAATATATAATTTATTTTGTCTTTCTTTAGAACTTGCCCCAAAACGCCTGCAAATTAATAATCATAAATGTTTGTTTCCGCGTAATCAAAATTTGCTAGTAATATGTTAACCTTTTAGGTTAAAAATTATATTTAAAGGATTAACTTATTAAATTTTTTTGTTGTATATATTAATTACTCTTCATACCTTTATTAAACTTTTAATTATTTCTTGTTTAATCAAAGTAACAACGTAGACTTAATCTTTTTTATTAAACCTTAATAATTCATTGATACGTCATCGCTTTGGTAAGATAATAATAATAATAATCACCTTTTTGTTTACTGTGTCTCTCATGTACATAATGTTTTTCCTTTTTGTTGTTATTATACAAATAAAGTGTAAATAAATAAATAAATAAGTATTTCATTTGACAAATAAAATAATTACTTTTACGATTGTTGGTAAAGTTGCCCCTAAAACACGAATAGCACATCTTTTATTAATACAAATATGTTCTTTAAATTAAAATTTTATTATATAAAAAAAAAAGAGTTTTTGTATCCCTGAAAGTTTTTAACGTAACCGCTGCACTGTTAAGTTTAAAGAAATTGTTTAATTGAATATTGATGTATAAATTAGTCAAATTCAATTAATTATTTTAGTAAAAATCAAGAGGAGTGTTTACAGTTAGTGAACTCTGCTTGCAGAGTAATTGGTTATTAACAATTTTAAAATATAAAATGTGTAACTCAACCCGTTGTACCTACGTATGCAAATAAAGGTTGGCAGCGAGTAGTGAATTGGTTTTAGTGAAGTAGCATGTGGTTACTTACAAAGGTTTCGGCCAGCGCACTGTTTATTTGCATTTCAATTAAAAGTTTCAACTGAAAACAGAATTCATTGTAAGGTTTTCATTCGTTTTTGCAAATTTCGCAGCACAATAACAGGAAGTTTGGGAATACCTGGAATGCAGGACACGTTGAATTTATTCCGCTTTATAGCAATTGTATAGTATGAAAAACTTAATTAAATTAAAAATCACTTCAGAAATTTCATAGTTTGAACGGTAAAGGATTTTAAATTCGGAGACTTAACGTTATAAGACAAAATTTGATTTTTCTGTATAGCTGATTTCCTTGAGACATAGTACTTTAGTTGAACTACGAAGATAGACGAAGTGGTTGTCGGAGATTTGACGGCTTTTTCGAAACCGTCTGTCTTCTAGACCATCATATTATATATTCTACTATAGAGCATCTTGTTATATATAAATATAGATTATATTTGTATATAACAAGATGTTCTAGAAGACGGTTATTATATATAAATCCTCCGGCGTAATAGCATTTCTGTATTTACAGTGCAAATTCGAATAGGTAAAGTATTCTGTGTGAATACTTATCACCATCTTCACATCTTATTATTTACAACTACGAGAAAATTTATGTGATTAATTTATAAATGTTGATTTATTTTTGAGATCGGTATCAAACCGAATAAAGTTAATTATATTAGATCTTCCCTCTTACTTCTAGTATTATTATTATAATATAGGGAAGGGGCAAACTAGCAAACAGTTCACATGATGAAAAGTGATCACTGACGCTTATAGACAGTCACAACACTCGAGGGGTCGACTGTATTGCCGACCTCAAAAGAGGAAGCTTTTTTCTTAAAGATACAAAAAGTGGTTTCGCGTGTTAAAAAGTTTCAAGTTCCACGCACAGTGGAAGATTGCCAGTCATCCAGCTCATCAGAGCATGGAATATGACATTGTGTCGTGTACTGCGATGGTGGAAGGTAGCGACTGGAATTATTCCGAACAACTTCTCAAAACATTTCCTGTGGTACATTTTGTAAAGAACCCAGAGAGATGCAACGTATCTCCATAAGACCGAGATCAAGGCGGTTGGAGACATCCTGCTAATAATATTTATAACCAATTAACATTAACCGATAGTCCTTCACAGAAAGACATTTTGTAGCATTGGAATTATTTATGTCAACGAACATATGTTTGTATTTATTTTTAATATATATCTAATTTATTTATTTATTGACTTTTCTCGCAGTTCATATCCTTTTATGTTTGTATGCACGAATTAATTACATTTATAATAGTGTAACTTATTTATTAAGTATATTAAAATTTATTAATTCTTATGTTAGTTTTTAATTCATTTCTGCATACCTACTTAAGTTCTCTGCTCAATTCTATAGTAGACTGGGAGTGAATGTCTTTTGGTATTAAGCCGGCCTTTTTGTACCTCTATGTGTGCAAATGAAGTTTTTAATTAAATAAATAAAATTAACATATACATATAAAATAAAACAGTTTTACGTAGAGTAATATAGTTGTTGGTTGTGTTGCAAGTAAATTCTATTTTATTGGGATAGTTCTATATTTACTCGGACCACATCGGTTGGGTCAACTGCACGAGGAATGTTTAAATACGTTGCATTCGATCCAATTCGTATTTCTATTTCTCTGTGTGTGAAACAAATGGAATATTTATGAACGTACGTAATGGATCCGTAAAGTGTTTCATTATAGTTACTAATTTACAAAATATTTGTATTAATAGTTTTTAATGCGGATGATGATGATGATGGGGTCGTATATGTCTTCTTTTTTCTAAGTTTCTCTATTTATAAGTAACAAAGACTATTCAGACAGGGTGCCCTTACAACTCTTATAATATTGTATTCCAATGTAAAGGGTAGCTAGTGAAATTAATGTAACAAGGCCCAACATGGAGTGACTCCGATTTTTTGTTATTAAGAGGTTTTTCTACAGGTAGGACTTGCCAGAGATGGATATGGATAATGGAGATCGTCTAGCACTCCACTCCACTGCAGCTCCTAAAACAGCCGACAGACAGTACTGTGCAAACATTGTTGTATTCCGGTAAGAAGGCTGCTGTCATCATCATCATCATCATTTCAACCGATGGACGTCCTCTGCTGGACATAGGTCTCTTATAAATTACTCTACAAACTACGATCTTGTGCTATTTGGATCCAATCGCTCCCAGCGACTCTTTTTATATCGTTTGTCCACCTATAATTGCGTATCACTTACTTACTTACTAATAGTAGGTCTGCCAACGCTGCGCTTTCCAGTAAGAGTACTGTAAGCTAATGAAGTTACTGGTGAAACGAGACTCAACACCTAATGTCTTAAGGCTACGAACGCAATGCATATATTGTATATTCTGTCTCAACTAGTGGCGCATTGTTTTTTTTTCAAGCGTATAACTTACGATCAAGTGAACACCTTGCTCGACTCCTTTGCTTCACAAATAAATTGAAAACAAAAACCTTTCTTTTCAAATTGTTAGATGTCGTGAAAGTCGCTCTGTAATTGACTTAGAGACATACTAAGGTTATAAAACGGAAGATATTCTCGTTTTCAAAAAAAGTAGGATTAAAAAGAAATCACTTCGGTACTGATACATAGTAAGTTTTATAATTAATACATTTCCCCATAAAAAGAAAATGTATAATCTTTCCTTAATAGTTAACAAGCAGGTTTACTAAACTTGAATATTAACAAGTATTCTTATTTTGTTGACTATTGCTTTATTTCATGTAAAGTGAAATGTAAATGAGATTTTTTATGTTCTCTATCATTAAAGATTCTGAGATAATTCATAAAATTATATATTCCTATTGAATTTCTTATTATCGTAATAAATCACTACGAATTGAATAATTAAAATTATCACAACATCTAGCGAATATTAATATATTCTTTTATTTATTCACAGATTATAGGTGTAATTTGAAAACAAATTAGTGTCAGTTGATAAGGGGTATATTTTATTGCTTATATACATACATAATTAAAATGCAAGGAAATCAAGTAATACTCTATGATCTAAGCGTTAATTACATTATCTTATGTTATAAGTGTATTAATTTGCATAAATGAAAACTGTTATGTGTGTTAATAATAAAGTTTTGCCTTTGCATAGATGACAGTGAAATAATAATTTCGGTATGTATATAACAACATGAAATAAATTCGATTCGAATTGTACTAATTTCAGTCAGGTTTTTTATATCCTGTCCCTGATGAAACAAGTTAGAAATAAAATGTAGACAACAGAAGAGTTTATGCTTATATTTATGTGTTAATTTGTATTGTGTTTAATAGTTGTACATTTGTAGTAAATGAAGAAAGAAATAATATAGGTTTTACAGAAAAATTTATAGTCTGCTCGTGTTGTAAAAGGCGACTAAAAGGCGCAAATAATTCCAGGGAAAGGACAGTGGTTTCTTCGACAAGTAAGTCAAATATGGTATTTAATCTTCTTTCATGGACATCAATGTTCTAGGGTGAAATTAAAACGGTTAAAGTAATCCGGATTTTTAAACACCTTTTATACTGCTATTTCGACTGCCTATTAATGTGGAGGTATCTGGTTCGATTCCAGAGTCACAATTGGTCTTTGGTTGGTGGTAAGATTTGCAAACATGCTTAACTAGCTACTAATCTTGTATTGTAAATTTATTACCTTGATATTGTTGTTAATTATTTTACAAGGAAACGTGATCAGTAAGACGTTTACGTGATAGCAAGTGTTAGATCTACCCATAACAATGTAGCGCTGGTTAAGGTTGTATACATATCTCATTGCACTCGCCGTTTTAAAACATAAAGTGTTGTGTTTTTACCCCACTAACGCCTAATTTATGTACAACCGTTTCAAATCTAGTAATATTATGACTTATTAAATGTTTATATTTTTATTTCTAAATGTTTTTATTTTCAAAAAGAAAGAAAAGTGCAAATTAATTTGTTTTTATTTACAGGTTTTTGGAAACCGCGGGCATATGTTGTTTCCTAGTAAATCCGTGATCAATGTTAATATATTTTAATTATTAATACCAACTTTGATAATGAATGATTAATATTAATCACAATAATTACTATTATTTTTAATATAATATTGATTACTATTATTGAAATTAATAGTAATATATATTACAAATACCATTGCGATTATTGTAATATGGGTGTGAAGGGTCCTACACAAAATCTTATTTAGCCACCACAGACCAGCGTGGTGTGAAATGGCCCAAATTCCATCTCCTTTTAGGGGAAGCCTGGACATAGCAGTGAATGTCTATCTATATAGATGATGATGATCGCTGTAATTAAATAATTAAATGAGCACGTTACAGTTTAAAATTTTTAGGTGATGACAAATTGTATTATTACATTACGTAGTCCTTTTTTACAAGAAAAAAATACCATTTCCTTTCGGTTTTAATAAATAAATATTACAAGGACAAAACCTTACTATTCCAATTTACAGCAGTTTTTTTATGTACTGTTTTTTAGATATATAGAAAGATTTTAATTAATGTTTATTGAGGAGGTTAAATGGTCTTACTTAGTGTTTAGTTATTTAATTGGAGTCACATGCAATATAATTGTTCTTATACATAATGTAATGTCCATTTCGGAGAATGTGCGTAGGAATTACATGACGTAATTCACCCATCCCCTTTTCGTCACCGGACGACAAGGCGAACGGTGTGACTCCATCCTGATGTTGTAAACATACCCAGTTTACGCACTAAGAGGTTTGGCTCCTCGTTTTTAATAAGGACAGCTAAGTAATGGTTCAACTTGCCGGCGTCAGTGTTCCCGTACAATTACGATGTGAGCGTCTTCAAGAAAAGAGTGAATAGGCATTTGCTAGGTTAATGCGCTTCTACCATCATAGACCACATCCTCACTTAACATCAGGTGGGATCGTGGTCAAGCATTAACCTACACCTACATAAAAAAATGTGATAACACATTAATTCTATTTGTGTAGATATTAATTGACAGTAAGACTCAAGTCACCCCCCCTCCTCCCACAAGGCGGACCGGCGATCTGTTAAAGATTGTGGAAAGCCGCTGGATGTGGACAAGGCAGGACCGTTCGGCGAAGAAATCATTGAGGTACGCATTTGCCCAGCAGTGAGCATCATTCGGCTGACAATATATAAGGCTTATGATTATGTGATTATCAGATCGAGAAGAATTTGGTTAGCCTTATTTAAACTCTGGCTTATGTGGCCCTGTAATTTAACCAGGTATGTAATAAGTAGACACGTTATAGTTGGATATTTAAAATCTGTTCTAGTTATATATATTTTTTATTAACTTCATTAGTATATAGTAATTAAAAAAGTATGTGAATTATGTAATAAAATAAAATAATAAATGCTTTTCAAGTATCCTTACATTTTATTGTTTAAATCTGAATTTCGTGTCTAAATTTAATTTAGATATAGAAACTTTAGTATTCCAGATTTTCGATCGGCACTCGGAGGAAGAAGGTTTGGAGGACTTCGAAAAAGTATTGGACACTGCTGCTAGCGATAGGCTTGCCAATGTCGGACACTGATGACCACCAGTTTTTGTTGAAGAAGCTCAAGAAAGGTTGGTCTGAAAAAAAATTTGAATATTAAGGCAATGCAAGAAAAATTAAATAAATATGAGAGTAATAGATTAACGATAGACAACTGATAGCATTTGGATACGTTTAGCCAAAGGCAGAGCTAAATGGCGTTGTTAGGAAGAAAGCTGTGGCTAGTGATGGACTGCCGCGAGCTGATGATGATAAAAATAAGCTTTTTTTTTTTAAGAAAATATTAATGGACTCACTGGAGTCGATATCGCCTGAGAAGAGATTTCCAAGATCAATATGCATTTTTCCAATTGGTTCATATGAAAAGTCGTAACTTGACAGATTCCAGTATGTTTTCTTATCGGCTCCTTCTACTTTCTCGGCCTTGGTTGTAATAGTCGTCTTAATAGAGTCTGTTGTAAAAAAATATTGATTTATATATAATTCGAAGAAACAGAAACAGTATAATTGAATTACGTTAAGATATTTCATAAAGAATTTATATTATCTTTATCAAAAGATTTTTTTAAAAAGTTTATATAATAATCTCACTGCTGCAATAATTCATAAAGAACCTATGTACAGATTTTCTAGATATTGATCGTAAGGATATTTGTAATAATTATATATTATTTTAAAACGAATACACTTTATGGTTTTGGAATATTATTAATCAGTAATGTTTGCTGTGGTTAAAATTAGAATAAGATAAATACCTGCTAGAATTTTGAAGTCTCCGGTGTTGTCGACGTTAAAGAAACCAATTTTGCCGTTGAATTTGTAATTTCCAATTGCATCAAAAGGACAGTCGAGGGTAAACGTAAACGAAGAGTCAGCTTCGTTGCGTCTGTATAACAGATACAATTACATTTTATTATGATTAAGAAATATTCACAGATGTTAAAAGATTTTTAAATATTTGCTAAAGTATTATGTTCTGCAAAAAATATGATTACTAGTAGATTTATGTTTAGATATTAGTTAAAGAGTTAACGTAATTTTGTCATCAAATGTACATCTATACATTCACGTTTGTTTCGAATAGCGTAGGTAATTAAATTTGTTGACTTAATACTTGTTGAAATACACTAAAAACAGAATCTGATAAAAACTGGTAGGAGGGGAGAAATATCTAAGTATGCTTTTTGGTAAAGAGAGGATACGTTTGACTTGCTACACGTAAAACTAATGAATAATCGGTACTTTATGAAATGGGAGTTGAGTGGAAGGACATTTGCACAATTTAGTCAAAAGGAAGGTATGTATGTATACATTATTCTCGTTTGGTACAGCTTGTCGGAATACACAACATTTACTTATCATCGGCGCAATGGATATCTTAAATCTGTCAGACTGTGTGGCTAAACAAAATAATCATCCTCTTCATCTAATCGATAAGGTGGAGTGATATTTCTTAAATAAACAAAGTAACATACTCACTTGAAACCGGTAAGTTTGCATTTACTAAAACCGGCAATATTCATATTCAGTAATTGCAATTTGAAATATCCTTCATCCAATGTAATGTTCGCGAACCTCATCGGTTCAGCTGGTGGCATACCAAGTTCGGGTATACCGTCAGCGAGGTAAGGGAAAGCGATTTGTGTGTTTGCCGCCAGGAGACAGTCATTGTCGTTTACTAAGCACGCCTTAATAAATGGAGCTAAAATTAAACAAAGTACATACTATAAATAATACAATTAAAGAATATCATCATCATAATTACTTTATTTTTGTAATATGGTTTAATAAACCTGTTACCTTCTTAACAAATATCCTTACCTATAGAAGCAAGTGAAGCCTGTAGAAAACAGGTCATAACTAAAAAGCACAGACATGTTTTTTTCAACATTTTGGCTTTTCTGTAAAGCTCTGTCTTAGTCAACGATAAATAACTGACTGATAAAAGCTGTATGAAATTTCCGATTATATATGTATGTGCGTGCATAATTTGCAACGTGTTTGTCCGATGATATATTATAATGATCGTACACGGCGGGCAGTTTTAATTTCAATATCAATTAGTGAAGATGAAACAGGATAGGCGCAAAAAAATATTTTCCAACCACTGTAAAATATTATTAATGTAATCTTATAATCTCATATAATAAATAATAATCTATTTCATAGACTAGTTAAACGTGACAGACTCAGAATTGGAAAATAGTTTTAGTGATATACTGTTTCACAGGATGTTTTCTATTCACTCTAAATTAAAATATTTGATCGACGTTCCTTTCCAGATTCTTATAGCATAAAATTTGAACTTCTTAATTGCATATAAATAGTAGTTAATAAAATAACTAAAACAAAATATTTACACAATAGGGTAGATTATATTTGTAGTCTTCTAATTCTAGTCCAGTGTAGTGTGATACATTATAGAACTTAATTTTACGTATTGTCTAACGTTAATTTTAAATCAAATCCTTAATCTTTTTTCGAGTGTGATGCTGTAAGACGATCGGAATGTTCTTTTTCAATCAAATTCTTGTTCAATTCATGGTAAGTGATATATTTACCCATAAGAAGATCGTGCTCATTATGTGGTATACACATTATAACATTGCGCTCGTCTCTTTCCTACATATGATGCTAAGTCTCGGAACCCACCTTTTTACCAGAACACAATAATTTTTGCACAGTACTGCTTGTCGGCTGCAATAGGAGCTACAGTAGGTACCTACCTAGACCTACCATAAAAGAGTTCTGACGTGATAACCATTAAGGAGTACTTTAATTAAGACTGAAGACTAACTTGAGACTTCAAGTGATACCACTACGGAGTAGTTTTTAATTAATTTTCAAGTACGATTTAGAAAACTTACTATAATCTTATCATGGACGCTATGAAGCACTTGAAACATAGAGTAATGAAGAAAATCGTAACATTTAGTTTTATCTGAAATAATCATCTACTTATTTACATGACTTAAAGATATTGAAATAATTTGTATTATTAAAGTAACTTAAACTGCCACAATAATTGTAATAAATTAAGTCTATAACGTGTTACTTACTTCATTATATTTATTTATTTAATACTGATAAGTTAACTGAAAGTAGAAGTAAGTATTAGCATATAACAGATTTCTTAATTACTTAAAAGTTAAAAAGAAAGACTCTGGTCTACATTAACATTTTAGGTACCGGATCTTTGCTTAGATTTGTCTTATGAATAGTTAAAGCATTCGGAGGGGACCTTTTTTCCTTATAGTAAAAAGGGTCATATAAGCATATTGACCTTATGCGGATTATCTAAAGGATAGTTTTCGTTACCTATAACAAGATGTTGCCAGTAGGAAACGAAAATTTCCTTTACACAGTGATAATATATAATAGTTTAATCTTTCTGATCTCAAGCTAACGATTCCATATATACTATCGCTTTATCTATTTGACAGATGAATTTTTGATTACCTTAAATTCAAAGTAATTCTTTTTTAAATCTTCTTTAAACCTTGAACCTAGATTTAATGGAATATTCACAATATGTAAGAAAAATAATAATAACAGATTAATATACATTCTAGCTAAGATCAGACGTCCATATATGTTATAAATATTTGATTCATATGTTATATATTATTGTTTATGATATATACATAGTTATAATGTGTTTATAAATAGTTTCAAAGACAAATCGTTTTCAAATTGTATATTTAATTAAGTTAAACGACCACCGTTAAAGGTAAAATGTCTAAAGATGATAAGTCAAACGTTGAACTGTAAAATTTCCAGCACATTATTACAGAAACGGTTGTCACTTATTAATAGGTGTACGTCCTACTTTGTAACGTGAGACAAAAATGTATTTTTTTGAAGCCTTTTCCTTTTTTAAATAACATGTCCGTTGTTGTCCTCTCTGTCTAAGTTTAAACGTTTCATTATTTTCAAAGAATGAAATAAATACAAAACTTTATTCAAAATTCTCTAGCAAAAAGTCTTCAAAGAAAACATTATCCAGTGGTAATATCCTAACATGACACATAGTAAGTAATAGAAAAAACAAACAGGTGTCGGAGATTACATATAATAATGTATATTTCTGATCTATCTTATTCTCTTAGTCTAAATCCTTTCTATGAATATGTTTGTGTCTTTTTACTGCGTTTCGATTAATAGAATTTTCTTATCACAACGAAGCTAAAGAAGTTTCCTTGAAAAAATATACGATGTAAAATTAAAGGATGGCATGTGATGTAATAATCTTCTCTTAGCTTGGTATCAAAGAAAGTTGAATTTTAGAAAATTACCCTTTGTTTTAGGGATCGAGGTTATGTACAACACCTACTTTCTTTTAACATCTACTGCAGCAGGTTTTCATACTACAAAGTTGATAATTTTTCATTCTTTTCTTCAATTCTGCATTGTATACCTTTTTTTTTTCGTCAACGTAATACTATTTTCGTAATCTATTATCTGTATCGATATTCTTATTATATTGAAAGCGATATAACCATGAACGAATATAATATTTGAATCTACTTCGTTATAAAGAATGTTGATTAAATAGGTTACATAATATAAAAGGAAAGGTTCGTATCCGTCACAAATTATGTGATTTATAAAAAAATATTTCCATTATCAATATTTTAAACACACAAAGAAGACTGTTGCACTATTTTCAAAGTTGTTTCTTCTTAGTCGCCTTTTAGAATATACTAAAGAAAGATTGGTGGGAAAGAGACCTCTTCTAATTAGGCTGCTTTATTATTTGTTTATAAATTATTTCGTACTAGCTTTATTGTTTAACTATATATCTATTTGTAAGCTCTGTATAAATATCAAAATGAGTTGTTTCATAATAAAAATACTTTCAAATAATGTCAATGTAATATAATGTCTAAAGTAAATCAGAGTCAATGATTATACAAAAATAATAGTCTTCATTTATAGACAAAGTCTGCTAATAATATATAGGTAGATTAAAAGTTATTAATAAAATATGAGAAGAAGCTTTTTCTCACAAGTTGCGATAGAAAACGAGTATGAATTATTTGAGTGTATTATAAACATCGAGACTAAGTCTGCCAAAATCAAGGATATTGCCAAACCATAAAATTTTCTATATGGTTTTACGTAGATATTTGTATTACAACTATCAAGAATATACTTATAATAGATAGTATGTTTTATTATATAATATTAAACTGAAATAAAGATTCTTGAATGAATTTTGATTGAAACACTACATAGATTAATTGACAAGTTATTTATTTCACTTTGTACATATTTAATGGCCTTAATCGAAATAAAAAGCCGCTTAAGAGTATTCAAGCTCTTGAAGCGATACGTTGAGGTAGAACGATTTCAGAACTTCGAAGACTGATTTCATGATTCTGCTGGAGATTGGTTCTCCAACGGTTAGGACGGACTCTGACCAGTCTTTGTCGATAGCGTTCAAGAAAGGTTGAGCTGGAAGTAAAAATTGTAGTTAATATGATATTCTAACGAGTTTAATTTACATAAATATTTAATAACTTATGAAAACAATCAAAATTGTTAAACAACATGTTACATAATAAGCTTCGGGGCTCAAATTTAGCATTCAAATGTTGTGTCTTAGATTTAATTGAATTAACTTTTAAACTGCTCAACTATGCAGAAGTTTTCATAGGTAAAAGAGGGTACCATAAGAATTATTAATAATAATTATGTTATTATTGAAATATTTTTACAAACCTTTGCCAACATCACCAGAGAATAAATCATCTAGTTCAATGTGCATAGATTTAGACGGCTTGGCAGAATATTCGTAACTCAACAATTTGAAATATTTCCTGTCATTAACATCGATGATTTCGAACTTGGAGTTGATCGTTGTCTTCATTGAATCTGTAATTTTTAGATTATGATTATTTTCTGTTATAAAATTTCTCTTCATTCAATCAAATTGCACTAGTTATCAAAATGTCTCGTATGTTTAATACTAAATGTATCTTTTTTTCATAAACAATGTTATCAATCATAAAATTGATATGCTACTGCAATAAAATAATCAACATTTAAAAACCTGTTTGCATTTTGAAGTCTCCATTCTTGTCAACATTGAAAACGCAAACTTTTCCGCTGAATTGATATGTTCCCGTGGCCACCATGGGACAATCTAAAGCAATCTTCATAGAAGATTCTTCTTTGTTAACTCTGAATCAGAAAAAAGTAGGTTGTAGTTAATTATGAACTATCACAGATTTAAAATACAGTAAATAAGAATAGACGTACTTGATTTCCTCTACCCTGCACTTTTTGGCACCTACAACGTTTAAGCTCGGCAAAACCAGCTTGAAATAACCTTGGTCCATTGTAATGTTCTCGAAGTTCAACGATTCCAAACGAGGGATTTGCAATTCGGGTACTCCATCAGCAAGATAGGGGTAAGCAATCTGCGTGTTGGTGGCCAACAGACAATCACTGTCTTTTAAACTGCATGATTTGATAAAAGGTACTGAAAAGAGACGTCGAAATTATTAACGGAACATTCTATATTATTTTTGTTTATTTATATCAATGAGAGTAGACGTTACAATGACAAATTCTACTTTACCGAATGCAGCGCAGCAAGTATTCAGTATACAAAATACTAAAAATAATGAGACACTCATCTTCTTAAACATCTTAATGTAATATCTGAATGACTTTAAAGTCTATGTAGATATCTTTAGCACTGTGAACAGGCAACTGATAGCAGATAGCCGAAAATTGTTATATATATAATAGATGCAAGATTTGCATCAACATAATTATAATAAAACCAGATTTTTAATTTAATCTTACATATCCATAGTTTGCAGATAAAATATTGCTGGCGGTCTATATTTAATTTTTTTTATGTACACTACTTATTATTTACATAACAACCCCATTACCAGCATTTTTAAAATTTTAAACTAGTTTAAGATGTTTGTGTGAATATTTAGTTAAAATACATACGTTAATTATTACAATTTTGTCAAAAGTTTACAAATACATAATACTGTTTATGGTCCGTAAAAAAAATCTAACGAATACTACTTTAACGTTTTATGTATTAACCTAAGATGCATTAAAAAACAAATTTGTAAACGATACAAACTTTGGAAGTGATACCAAACATTTTCAGAAAACTACACGTATTAGTTTAAAAGTTAACTTTTAGCTTCCCGTTGCTACCAATTGTTAAGTAATGAAATAAAGACTTATTTATTACTTTACTTTTTCATAACAGAATTTAAACAATTTTTATCTATTTTATGCAGCGTAATAGGTCTGCTATATTTAAAGGGTCCACCATCATCAAGTGAAAGTTTAGTTCATTCCCATCTTTAATAAAACTTGGGGTGAAATATTTTCCAATCCTTTACGTTTAAGTTCTTTTTATATTCACTTGAACATTGTATACTCCATTGAATTCTTCTATCTTTATTGCAGTGTCGTATAAATCGACGGAACCGAATGCTTACTTTGCTTAATGTCCTTGAAATGAAAACATATTATGTTCAAAGTTTCTGCTCTTTTATGCGTCAAGTTTACAGTTTACTTCATGTATTACTACTTAATAAATCATCTATTTGTTGAAGGCCGCTATTGCATTTAAAATTTCAGCAGAAATTGTAAAATTCAATTGAACTACTCTAAAATATCATTGTTCTGTGTTCAGTATCATCATCATCATCTTAAACTTCCACTGCTGGACTAAGACTGCCGGTCGTTTGTTTTCCCGTCTCTACATTTTGTCGTCTCTCCGCTTCCTTTTAACTTCTTCACTGTATATGTCACATCTGCTACTTCTATCGTTTACCGAATAGGTATAATTTAGATTTTATCTTTTATCATCAGCCGATAAACATTTACTGTTGGACATGGGCATCATCCTAAGATTTCTTCTTCAATCGGTCTTATGTTGTCTGCTTCCAGCGGATTCTGGCTACCTTCACCAAATCGGCGGCCTATCTTGTAGAGAGCCTTCTAGCACTATGTTACTTTTAATTGGCTTCGGTACAGTTTGTTATAATTCTGGTGTCACATGTGACGGATGTTGGAATGGATTTCTTAAATATATCTGGTCTATTTTCATTACCAATTTGCAGTTGTAACATCTTTGATGTCTCCCGACAATACTACATGTAAGAGAAAGAACAATAACATCATGAGAAATTCAAGACAATATTTAGCACATTCTCGATAAAACCAAATTATAGTACATTTAACAGGATCACGTTATAAATTTTCCTTATCAATTTTACAGGTTTATGGACTTTAAAGAACATTATTTAAAAGTGAACTGTTCTGTGTAAAAATTTCTGATAAAATACGAAACTTTGTTGTTTTCAAGCATTATATATTTATCGTTCTTTATATTAGATAATTACACTTCACTCGTTTCTTTTTTAATTTTGCCCCTATACCGGTTTCTTTGCGGTGGCATTTGCCTACGCTATAAAATTTTTAAGGTTATGAAATAATTAACGATGCAGATTTGTTTTAAATTGGCCCACCAGTTTTTTTATTAAGAACTTCATTTTCCAAAAAGATCAATTTCTAGAGAAAACTATGGAGTTGTTTTTATATTTATTCAAATAAAATAGACTAGTTATTAATGCTAGTTTTTACTATATTTATTTATTTACACTTTTTTTGTATAATAACAACAAAAAGGAAAAACATTATGTACATGAGAGACACTGTAAACAAAAAGGCGGACATAATGCCACAATGCATTCTCTTCCAGTCAACCTATATGTTATATTATTACATTGCTTATGATGATATATCTTCCCATATTTAAAATGTTTGGAGTAGCAAATAAGTGGAAAATATTAAAATTTAAAAGAACATCAATATTGTTTTATGAGGCGGCCTTAATAAAAAAATACATTTAACACTTCTTTTTTCGTCAAAGTGACGAGATAAGTAAAGTCTTCACCTGGTGGTAAATGATAAGCTTGATTTTATCAACATGGTCCTAGATAAGACGGTATACACAGACCGTGGCACCTTGAGACTTTAGTTGTTAAGTCTCGTTAACCTAGTAATTTTAATAGCTTATTATTCTTTGATAGCAAAAATAGGAGCTGCGGTGATCTATCTAGATGGTCTCCGGCAACAGACACCTAACACCAGTAAACACATCTATATAAAAATATTCTTTCTTTCGGTTTATGGAGGTTCACGGGAACGCTTTCGTACTCGTCATCGACGAGGATATTCAATTATTCTCTTCAGATGAATCTGGTTTAGACTGCAACCCCTGTCGTTAGCTGCAGAAGATAGAAAGAATAAAGGCTTTTATTCTGCCGTGCTACCACTGAAATTGTGATGCGCCACTGCTTACTCTCATTGCTGTGGTTGGAGACAGACACTACCATAACTACTCGTTTCACGACTCTTCCTTGGCTGCAGTGATACTGGATATCTTCTTCATCGTACCCTGGCCTCGCAATCCATTGACATATGTACATCCGAAGCAGAGATGTTGAACACATGTATACCTAACCAATGTTTTAAATTTTTTGTTTGACAGTTTTAAATTTGTGGCACTGCAGCCAAGGTATTTTAGTGTATGTTTGTATTATCTATTGAATATATAAGCATCAGCATATTTAATAAGAACTACTTAGATTTCTACATAAAAAATATGTTTTGTATATTTTATTATAAGTGATTTTAGTAAGCTACGGATATTGCTAAAATCCAACCGGTTATACTTAATAGTACGATTGGCGTGTGACATTTCTGAAAAAAAAAGACTGACGTTAAATATTATATAGATAATAATCTAATCAATTATTAACTATATGTCAGAATTTTTCCAAGACATTTTATCCTAATGGAATTACCTACATGAGAAATATTTTTCAAATTTTGCAGAAAATTATCCTTAGATTTTCCGTACAAAAATTTATTGTTAATAGAAAGAAAATGTATTAACAAATAATTAATAATTGTATCAAAATCTTCGTTTCCCGTCCTGTACCTTTTGAGGGTAACATTTTAAAAAAAATCTCTTCACAACCAAGTATATTCTCTGATGATGATAGCGCTGACCCCTCTTTTTCGACGTATACAGTTGATCTGATGCTGGGCACGCGGACCACGGGGCCAACGGCCTATTTCTGCAACCAACGAGTAGGCACTTATGATCAGGAACAGAGAACCTTATTGTTTTTGTCGGTAAAAAAACATTAAAATTTATTAATATTGGTGTTTAGAATTTTAAAAAAGTTTTGTCCATTTCTAAATCGCCATATAATTTCTATAAAGCAGATAAATTAACATATAAACACTTTAAGGTTCTTAAGTTAAATATGAAAATAATACTTTTTTTTATATAAAGCATTTTATGAAGCTTCTTTATTAATAATTGCGTCTATGGAATCATGCCTTATATATTACATTGGTAGAGGAGATAATTTCATGGACATGCATGTGAGGAGATATCTCCTCTTGTCTTATATGTAGTGAATTATGTACAGAATAAAATGGTAATATCAAAAATCACAGATTTGAGTTGTTTTTAGGTAATTTTTTATATTTAACGAGGCGATGATACGAGCAAGGTTTTCACCTGATGGTAAGTGTACGCTTGTCCATAAAAATGTGGCGCTTGTGAAGATTGTATACACAGCACCACATTGCGCTCGTCGCCTGTAGACATAAAGTGTTATCTTGTTACCCCAGTAATTTCTCAAGTTAACAGCATCCTTTAAACCGGAACACAGTAATATTTGCACAGTGCTATTTGTCGGCTGAAATAGGAGTTGCGGTGGTACCTACCTAAACAATCTCCGGTCACAGATACCTAACGTACAGTAAATCTTCTAATAATTTTAATAAATATTAAACAATGAAAAACTCGAAATATTTGCTAGCTGTGTTGTGTTAAAAAAATATATTTCAAAATTCTGAACGCCGTCATTTTGTAAATATATATATACAGTTTATCAAACGCTTAGTCCCATGAATTTTTTTCTTTTATGTATAACCTTGTCTGATTTTGAGCTTCAGGTGAAGGAAAACATCGTGTGGAAATCGACCTGTTCCAAGTATCAAATCTTTCGCGAATATGTGACATCCGCTAATTAGTATTTCCTGGATACGTTTTCGAGTTCCGGCAGTGTAGAATTATTACTATTATTGGTGTATGAAGAAACGAAAATTCTCTTTCATATTCATGTTACAAGCTAAATAAGTCAAACACGGACTCGACACGTTGTGAAGTTTGTTTCGTATAAAATTTTATATCTATTATGTTTTTACTTAATGCTATACATGCTACTTTATAATATTTTGATGTCATATACATACATATGAATTTTGGTAATTTTTTAATGAGAAGAGGGTCATATACTCCGTGATACAAAGTGCAGCATACTAGTAGAAACTTCTTAAAACTAATTCTTAAGGTGATGGACCCTCTGATGGATGAGGATAAAGGATGAAATAAATAAGAAAAGTTCGTTAATTTTATGTTTTTATTTTCAGGCTTTGTTAAAGAACTGAATAATATACATAATATTTTCAAGCAATCAAAATTTGTGGTGAGTTACAAAATCTAATAAAAACGTAATATGCAATTATTGAACAAGAGTAGTTTGTTTAAAGAGTTTGATCATAATAACGTTATAATATATATAATGAAGCAAATTACATTTTAAAAAAAAAATTCTTTATGTTCACATTTATGCATACACGAGCTCATCAATTGCTACGTTTGCGAAAAACTTTTTGAGTGCGCCGTAAAAGTTTTCCACTATACCGTTAGAAATAGGTGCGCCAACTTTCAGTACTGTGTCCAGGTCCTCGTTTACACTAGTCAAGTAGGGAAGAGCTGAAACACAGAAAATTTGAATTAAACTCTAATTCATGTTTACTATAATAGGCCAAGGACAAGATATAACATTTTAGTAATTATTCTTGATGAGTAATATGTCCCATGACAAATTGTTAGAATGTAATAAAATATAAATCAGAGAGAAGTTTATGAAATATTTTCAAAATATATGTATTATAGTAAACAATAGTAAAAAGAACAAGTAAATAAGAGTATTTTTTTATATCTACTTACAATAGTTTTGTGATGGTAGATATTATGAAAGCCTTAGTATTAAATAATGTAAATAATAGTATAAGAAATCCCTGAACAATAATATAAAAGCAGAAAAACGTGTTAGAATGGCGGAAACATATTACGCCCCTTGTTTTAAATTTATAGCAACAAAATATAATTGGAGTTGCATACTTTTTGGTATTATAAGGAAGAGGTCCAGACCCGGAGACCACTAACAACCACCGGTATCTAAGGTCTTCCACTTGTTAAGCCACATTTTAAATTGGAAAAGAAGATCGAAAGCTCTTTGTAAACTTACAGATTATATACAAATAGAAAATGTATTTATCTTGTGTAACATGGTTTTGAATACTCTTTTTTATCTGAGTTCCTGAAGTGTCAACTATAACAAATTTATATTGTAGTGGTGTATGTCCTATAGTCAAATCGACTTGGTGCGTATAGTTATTTTTATAGTAAATGTTTATATAATAACCTTTTCCAACATCACCCGAGAATAGGTCAGACAGTTCAATGTGCATGGACTCCGATGGCTCGGTGGTGTATTCGTAGCTTAACAGGTTGTAGTAACTCTTTCCATCGACAACGCTTTTGTCGTACTTAGCTACAACTACAGTCTTCATAGAATCTGGAAATATTATTAAAAATTAACAAAGCCACAATTTCATGTTGAAAACCAATAGTATTTTATTTAAATTGATAAAGACAAGAATAATATTTTTCTATTTTAGTCTTACTTCTGTGTAGTAAACATACCTGTCTGAATGACGAAGTCACCTTCTTTGTCTATGTTGAAGATACAAATTTTTCCAGTGAATTTGTATGATCCAGTTCCCAACATTGGGCAATCGACAGTTAACTTCATGGTGGATTCTTGGTAGTCCTGCCTGTTTTCAAAATATTTGTTTTATTTTCCATATATTTGTTGTCATCGCAAATTTTTGGTTTAGTTTTAATTTGATTTTTATACATAAATATGAAAATAATTTAAATTAAAGTTGATTTGCATGTGTATGAAACATTTCACAAAATTTTAAGAATAACAAAGTGTAGGTAATAGCCGAAAAACTATTTAATAGCCTGACATAATACTTACTTGAATTCAGCTAATTTGCATTTCTTGCCACCGGCCACTTTCAAACTCGGTAAAACTAATTTGAAATATCCTTGGTCCATAGTGATGTTTTCAAAAACCATGGGGTCGGTCGCAGGGGTACCGATTTCCTTTATTCCATCAGCGATGTACGGCAAGGCGATCTGCAAGTTGGTGGATAGCAAACATTCGTTGTCATCCTTCTGGCACGGTTTGATAAACGGTACTAAAAAAAAGCAAATATAAAATTATACTGATATATAATAAAGTTCCAAATTAATATACATATAATATATAACAGACATAAAAAAATTGTTGTACAATATAATATCTAAGATTGATCTGTTATGGGCAATTCAATATATCTCTTATTCATAATACGTACATAAAGAAAGAGAAAAGACCTTCAGTTTTTGGAGATAAATATTAAACTTTCTGAAGGCTTTCAAGTAAAAGGTAAAAGAATATTGGATTATCTAAGTGCCTTATATTAAAAAAGCTAACAATTTAGTTTTTTTTGTTCTGTTTATTGAAAATAACCTATGTTAAGATGTTATAAAAATGTTTAACGCAAGACGCAGGATAGTTAAGACAATTAAATGCGTACCAAACGAGGCAGATAAGCTGTTCACCAAGTACCACGAAACAAATGTTAAAATGAACGTATTCCTCGACATTTTACCCAAATGAGAAAAATCAGATCGCTATGAACCCTGCAACGCTGTCAATACGTGTCTGATACGGTGGCTACGAAGCTTTCGCAATATATATGCTTTGTAACCTACGTCACTGAATTAAGTGATAACTCGTGTTTCGGAAATTAAGAAATTTCAAATGTCAAGCTGTCGTATTCCATATATAAAGTTTTTTTTTGAAAACAGTGTTTCGTAGAAACATTAGGAGATAAGATAAACGGTGGATTATTTTTTTTAGGTTATGTACATGCCTTCGGTCACTATTATGGCCTACTATAAGACTTCATCGATCCCAGAGTTTGCGGATCCGGACTCCGCAAGCTGAACAATATTAATAAAATAAAATTATAAGGAAGAGGAGAAAGCCGAGGGAAAACGGATTAGGGGAGGGACGAAGAGATGGACAGAGATATAAGTGGGAAAAGAAAGGGGTGGGAGAAAATCAATAGAAACGTATATATGTTAAACGAAGGAAATAGAGGTCGTATTGTATCAGAACGCCAAAACAGGTTATGTGTAGGAATGACTTTAAAGTTTATTTTACCAATACAAAACCACTTGTAAAGACAAAGTTTGAGGCTTCATATCATCTCCTTGCCCTGTCCTCTTCATGAGGTGGTTAATACAACAGTTGTGATGTTATTAAAAAAAGTCTGTACATATTTTATGACTCTTATTGATTATGTTGTTGTTAGAGCAACTCCAATACAGAAGTTTATTGGTGGGTACTGCCCAAAACTTATTAAGACGTCTACTGTTTTTTCATGGAAGTTTATTTATAAATCGAAGTAAATTAAAACACATGAAATTTCACAAATCCGTTCAACCCTTACAAGTACTCTTAAAACAGTAAGTAACGTTTGACGAGCAAAGTTGCTAATCGAAATTCTGTTCATAACGCCGCTTCAAAAATATCTTGGCCTTATCAAAATTCGTCCTCATGGTTACAATATAATTAAAAAATGTTATGTATTCGTCTGTAATAAAATGATTTTTATTATGCTAGTTTGTTGAAAAATAGCAATAATAGTTAAAAAATAGAAAATTTGTAAGCATTAATTTTATTTTAGAAGATTTCATGAGCCTTAAGACCATTGATTCTTTCAACGATTTCAATAATACTAACAGCATTAATATTGTATAAAAATACATAACAGTGTGCTTTTAATTACTTTTGAGCAGTAAGTAGTAGTAGTAAGATAAAGTAAATATTAAACTATGGAGTTAGATAAAAGAAATACTATAATTGCATGGGAAGGGGTAAAATTGGTCCTATTTAATATGTGACATTGCATATCTACTGTCTGTTACTTTTGAACCTGTTGACCATATAAAAATATTTTTTAAAGTAACGAAATACAAAGTTTTTTCTTATGTTCATAATAGTTACGAGTTTGCAGTTGGTGATACAAAAGGTCACATGCACCAGGTAATGGTTAAGGTCATACATAAAGTACTATTATCACGGATTAAAATATATTGAATAAGTCATAGTTTTAAATATACATAATCACAAAAAATGTTTATAACACTTTTGTTTGTTAAAAGCAAAAAATATTAAAATTGTAGGTAAACTAAATAACTAGTCCTGTATCCACGGGCTATCAAGAATATGACCAAAATAAGTTCTGCTTGTCGTAGAAGGTTACTGAAAGGGTTTTACGAGTTTTCGGGTTCGCAGGTATTGAGGATGGGGGCCCTCGCTGTCTATTAAATAATCCTGCGTCGGAGGAGAAGAGCGAAGTGGTCTCATAATCTGTCGCTGCACACTGTGGGTCTTGGGGAGAGTAACGGTTCTCCTTGAGACGTGCTCAGCAGCAATGCAAGGAGGCACCGGTGAGTTCCGTAGGTGATTCCGAGGTCTTCCTCAATGCATCATACTCATGCACATGCTCAGTGGGTATAAATCTGACAAAAACCTTAACTATCCCATAAGCAGACCTTCAGAAGATTTCCTCCGCGACAAAAAAAAAGGGTAAATAAAGTACATAATTTAATATCAATTTTATTAAAAATAAAATGTTTGTCTTTAAAAATATTAAAGAGAATCAAGAAATTAAGATGCTGAAGGCTTGATTTGATCATATTAAATCTTTAACCTCATTAATACATAAATTATTAGTAATTATAATTATAAGAAAACTAATGAACATATTTTGATATTGTCATTATAATACATTTTTATATAAACAACATACATTAAACAGTACGTGAGTAGTGTTAATGAATATGTATATATAATAATAAACTAAACACTAAAGGGCAAATGGTTGTGTTTTTTCTTTAATATATATAATGTAGTAATAACAATTGATAGTTACATCGTATAAATATGTATGAAATAAATATTATTCTTATTCAATCTTCTTTTGCTATTTATCAAATATTATCAAGTTTCGCATGAAATATTAGTTTTAAAAGTTGTGTCCTTGTGCAAAATGTTGTTTTAGTTTTATCTTTGTTACGGTGTTCACGTTATGTGTTGGTTAACGTTTGTTTACTTTTCTATTTAAGAATGTTTAATAAAAAGTTTTGTGAATTTATTATTCAAGCAACAGACAAAATTAAAATTTTACGACCATATTTTGTAGTGTTTTCATTTTGATGATTATTGTTTGGGGTCTCATAAAAGTTAAAAAAGCTTAACTCTTGCGGTGGGAAAAAAGGAAGAGGTAGTTTTGGGTTAATTGTTGTCCGTTTAAAATTTGGGTCATTATCTGTGACAAAATATAATTACAATGTTAAATGATTAAGTTTTAATAAATGGCAGTTGGTATTTATATACGATTTTTAGATTGTAAACTGAGGAAATAGGACTATAATCTAGTGTTATGTATCTTTGTTTTTTTATACACCGAGACGACAAGACGAGCAAGACGATGACCTGATGGTAAGTATGCCTTCATCTCAGCCTATTGCAGTCCACTGCTGAACGTAGGCCTCTCCAATAGATTTCCAGCGCGACCGGTCCATTGCC
>DWLS01001112.1:0-23693 GCA_018246255.1 Pachliopta kotzebuea | reverse complement strand
GGGTCTACTAATGCTTCATATTCCTGTGCGAGATTGCCGTTCCAACATTCCGAGTCCTCATCGCTCATCGGTTCTACAAGCTGTGTACTCTGCCATTTGCCACTTCAGTTTCGCGACTCATAGGAATATGTCGGTAGCCTTAGTTCTTCTAGATATCTCATTTCTGATTTAATCACGCAGAGATACTCGGAACATCGCTCGCTCCATCGCCCGCTATGTCTCTAAGCGTTCTTACGAGACCCATAATTAGCGACCAAGTTTAGGAGCAGAAGGTCATCGCTGGCAATACGTGTGTTGCCAATTTGTAAAAGCAATAAATAATAATACGACTATTCCAATTGCAAGTGTTTATTGGACAGACTGATACGTGAATAATAATACAATAAATTTCGTGTAAATTTCGAATAGCATATTTAATATAATATATTAAGTCACAACGCTATATAAATCACAGTTAGTTGAGGTAAATACTCGGTTCATTATAATTTATAAATTTATATACGTATAGTAAGCTTTTTTTTTGATGCGTGTTGCCGACAAAAGTGCTAAAACTAAATAATGTAGACCTAATCCTAATACTGGCAAAATACTTTCGGAATATTTTTTTTTTAGAATTTAAAGTTCGTTCTCTAACACTCCTAGTTGTGCCCTCATTGTATCTGTTATTTTTGAAAGCAATGTGCTCTCATCCAAAGTCATCTTCAGACTTTCCAAGGAACCTGTCGACAAAAAAGATTTACAATTTTATGAAAGACTAAAATTAGATTTATTTACTGGCAATAGTATTTCAATGTCAACAAGTAGATGATAATAAGACCTAGGCCGAGGTAAACTAGTTACACTTTCGTTTAAATACCTATCTATAAAGAATAATGTCACTACAAGGACGTTACATTAAATTTTAAGTGGCTAGTGATTTATTTGGTGTGGGTGACAGCATTTTAGGTCCAAACCGTTAAACGCCTTGCAGTATTGTGTAAACGTCTTAACTAGCGCCCCGTTCTTTATTGGAAAGTCCTTATTTCGTCGAGGTAGCAATTATAGACCTTATTTGCGGTATAATATCCGCGAGTATTCCTGGGGGTGGTTCAGTGAATTTCTCTACGTCATAATATAAGGATGCGCGTTGTAAATAATTATGGACGTTTCTTTGATGTGAAAACATTTAATGCGACTAGGAAAACAGGTGTGTTTACGTAATTAAATTGACAACATAACCCTGGCATCTACAATATTTGTTTATAGGATGACGTCTCTAATCTCTGTATATAAAAATGATGTTGATAATTTATATTTTTTAAGGAAAACATTGAGAATGCTGTGGTAAATTTCTATGTCGGACGTGTGCGGACGTCTTGAAGAAGCGCAGATTAATTTCCCCTAAGCATGAATTTTCCCCGTTGGAAACCATAGTGGCAAAAAAGCGATATGAATAACAGATTCTGTGGAAGTGTAAAATTTGCAATGGACCAGCGAGGTGTTTAAATAGCCTTAACTTTTTGAGAGAAAGCGCTAAATCGCCGCAGTAGGAATATTATTAGAGTTCGAAACATTTTCATTTATATTAATCTAATAGAAATTACAACTTTCGTGTTTATTAGATCTGAACTGCACAACTGTACAAAATAAAATCATGTTACAACTGTTCATTGTTCATAAAATTTGATGGTTAATTTTTTTGAGTAAGTCTGATTGTTCAACGATAATGTCATATTAGTATACGACAAAAGAAATAATTGTCTTTTAATAATCCGTTCAGAGTCGATACAAAGGCTCAATAGATTTCTTTATTGTCAGGAACGTTTCATACAGGACTTTTCAAAGAAAAGAAATATTACACCAAACTTTTGAGTAGACAGGAAACTAATACGCTGCCTTATAACAAAGCCATTACATGAGTGATTAGAAATAATATATACCGTTAGATAGACAATCCCAGCACTCCTGTATCTCGTAACTCAGGCCGGCGCTATTATGGAAATGATAGTTGTACTTCCCTTTAGGCAATGTCCACTCCGTGTTGTTGGCGGGGGATATCTGCAGCACGGTCGGACACCAGAAGTAGTCCAACTGTAATTACGAGGAAATTTTGTACAAATAATCAACGATGAATTCTTTTTAATTAAATTTTTGATGTATTTACGCGTCACGTAATTTTTTATTTTTTTCTTTATGGATTGGCCTTGCATCTACACTCTTCATAATATTGCTTCTATAAACATGACTAAAGAATATCTCGAATGCTTATAAAATCCTTCGAGAGGAGAAATAACAGAAAAATTTATCTGTTTTTTTTTCTTAAATTCTATTCAATGGTTAATTTATTTTTCTATCGTTTTATTTTCTACATATTTTTAGTCATATCTGTAAAAGTTCCCGTTATTTTAGCCTTTGTCTTGTTAAGTTTAAAAGATTTTATTACATACTTCCATAATGTATAATGCAATAAATAGATTTTAATAAGAATATGCCTTATGTACTAAGTCCTAACTATATGTTTTAAATAAAACCACAAACATTTCCGTGCGAATGTTGAGCCATAGTTGAGTTGCCAACCTATGAGAAAGCAATAGATTTCTTTCCTTATGGGGAATGGAGGCCACGTAGAATCCGTTGGAAAATTATGCGGGTGTCAACAAATTCCAGAAAATAGTAACGCCTGGTAAGAAGTTAAGTCGGGGTAATTTAAAAAGGCTCCAAATATATTTCTGTATTTAACTCCGGAGCTCTGATGCCAGAGGATAGTGTTTTTGTACTGTTTTTTTAATGAAACGAGAAAACTTTTCAATATATTTTACCTATTACTATGGAACCTAAATTTCGGTTACAGAACTTAGGAGAAAGGAAATTTAATAAATGAAGTGAGTACAAGTGTTAAGTTCTTCGTAGCAAAGCTGTGTGGCGGTGATTACTGAAGTTTGGGTACTACTAACCGCTATAGTACCCTTGGTCCCCGTGATCTCGGCTCTGTTAGTCATGGCGGTGCGAGTGTGAGCCGATATGGTGGCTGTCCTCCCGTCCTTGTACTTAAGGGCGCAGGATAGCGACTCATCAACGCCCGTCTTACTCAAATGACCCGTGCACATTATATCAATTGGCGGTTCCTTGTACACGAACTGTACCAGTTGTGACATGTAAATACCTAAATCCATAACTGCACCGCCTCCCAAGTCTTTCATTCTGGAATTTTCCAGTGTAAAGTTAAAAAGATTTTGTGTGTTGATATAAGAATCAATCAAGCTTGAATGAAGTGAAGAAGAGTATTGTTATTATTAAGGCAGGTTTCTAGATACAGTACTATAATTGGACAAATAATAATTTATTCAAAGTAATTCGGAAAAAATTACTTTATTTAAATATAAAATAAACAAATTAAAAAAGGCATGAAATAACTAATTACTACTCAATAAGTTATTTCGTGTAGCCTTAATAACAACAAATACAATAATAAATGAAAGGGAAAGTGGTGATTTAAGCAAGTTTTTTAAATATATCTTACAAGTTCCTCTCAATATCATTAATCTCAACACCAAATTGCACATTTATATGATATACGTCCCCAAGCCCGCCAGAGGATATGTGTTTATCTAAAGCGTCGTAAGCCGGAAAAAATCGTGACCACATTCCCTCAAGAAGAAATAATTTCTTTTCGCGTGCCAAATCCACCAATGATTTTGTCTGTTTGTACGTCATTCCCATCGGTTTTTCGCACAGTACATGTTTACCGTGTTCCAACATTAATTTAGTAATTTCATAATGCTGTAAATTCATGGCACTGACGAAAACTATGTCTGCAAATAAGTCAGAGCACAGAATTTTTAATCTTAGGATATATTTGTACAGGGCTAAGGACAATTTGATAAGAGATATAATGCTTCTAAATTTATCTTATTTCAATGCAACAAATGAAACTAACAGATTACGTTTTTTAATTAAATTTAATATAAATTCTACTAAATCACATTCACCCTATTCTGTTAAAAAATTAAATAAAAATTAATACGAAATCAGGCAAGCATGTTGATAAAGGCCATCTGTGATAATGACCATAGCTGTCAAATTCAAGTTATAAATTGCACAAGAACATTTAAGGGACCTTTATTGGTGAATATTTATTGCAGTTTATGTAGCACATTCAAAAGTTATTATGTTTATAAACCTCAAATTTTTGTGTTAAACTAGATGTAAGATCTACACAGGAAAATTTTTGTAATAAGTAAAATTAAAACATTTTAAAATATGTTAAAAAATTAATAGTCTAGTTATATAATTTTTTGTAATAAAAACTTGTTAGTAAAAGCAGAATAGATAACAGAACTAAGCAATGCAATAAAGTCCATCACAACTGCAGAGGTAATAAAGCTAGTTGTCATAAAGCAATTACGCTAGTCATTAAAGTAAATTACCAATTGAACTGTCATTGGCGAGTAACTCATAGCCTTCATATGCTGAACTGATATTATGTAGCATTGCCAATCTATGAACTCTATTTATGTCTTTACCAGCAATAGCTTTGACCTTATGTTGGTGAGATGGTAGATTGGTCATTGCAGTTAAAAAATCATGGCTAATCATGCCTACACCTGCTACACCCCAATTCAGAGTAAAATTCATCTGAAAAATAATTTTTAAAATAAATATTGTGTTTCCCAAAACAGAATGTCCTTAATACAATAACCAAAAGATTAACATTTTTTAGTCTATTTATCTAATCATGTCAAACAGTTGATTACATGACATATTTAAAAATATGTTCTTATCATAAATATGTTTATAACCATTTCAACCTTGTCTCTTTATTACTATATGTTAAAGTGTTGATGCAAAACATTTGTTTACAAATATTGACAAAATTTTTAGGTAAATAAAATGGTTAACACAAAATATAAGTTTACTTAAAATATTTATACAAATATTTTAAGTAAACTTAAAATATTTGTATAAATATTTTATACAAATATTTTAACATAATATTTTACACATTAAGCCCTATGAGGTACAAAACTACAGATCCTAGCTACAATAACATTTTGTGCAATTAGTTAAAGAAATTTGTAAATTATGTGATATAAAAGATAATCTAGTAATTCAAATGTCAAAAGCATTAGCAGAAACTGATGGATAAATATAACATTAATATAAATCACTTATTAACATCTTATGGAGGGTAAACTAACTTTCAGTACAACATACAATATTTCCGATATGTTAAAGCATTTCTTGTCGATAATTTAAGCAATTTTAGTTGCAATTATTTATTTAATACATAGCTGGTACTATTACTTACATTTATTTGTCCTGTCGTCATTGTAGAGTTTATTAATATTTTTTTAACGTTGCACTATTTGTGTATAAATTATATCGATACAGTTTTAAACATATGTTAAATTTAAAGTAATACACTTTTTATAAAAGGTAATACAATTTGAAAATACTGGAAGAATTTTTCCATAAGTTTAGCGTTCCATAAATACACCCTAAATTAAACATGTATAATTATCACTATACAACTGGTGATTAAAAATATTTCAACCCGCTATAGCAGCACTAAACTTGGATAATACCAAATTAATAAAGGAAATAAACTACTAATAAAATCACGAGATGCAATGACTTTAAGCGTATGACATTACTAACGGTGTGGACATCTACATTCTTAAAAAGAGATGTTAAAAATTTAAAGCACTTTTTTTCCTTTATAATTTATTTACTTAATACGATTAGTCCATCCCATTGATTTATGAATAAATAACGTTTTTTGTTTTTTATTTGACGATTATTATTCTATATTACAGAAATTGTTTATATTGTAAATAAAGACCAATCCAGTCTTTGCGCATTTTTTTGATAATCTTAAAAAATGAAGATATGAAAAAATGCGTAAGAAATTATTTAAAAAATTTTCGCAATCAAAAAAAAAAGAGCCATAATATTATGATTGTATTGGTCAATACACAGTTTATATAATAAATCTATATTTAGAATTAACTCTTTGAACAACTAAAAATTTGAAGTTATCCTAACATTTTTGTACGTTTTACTTGATTTTAATTTTGTAATTACAACTAAAATAGACGAAAATTTTTGTCTGTGCTGATTTCTTCTTATTTTAAAACTTAGGTATTTACTGTCATTTTCGACCTTGAGAAATAACTTGTATTGACAAAACAAATGTGGCTTGATATAATAACAGAATTTGAACTTTAATTGCTTTATACTTTTATAAACAATATGTCTTCGGTTTTACGAAGATCGTGTACAAAGTTTAGAAACAATGTGTCATTTTGCAGTAATTTATATTGTATATCTACAAATGTTTTCATCATAAGTAATCGTAGTTTTAGCGATGATAAAGTGAAAAATTATGATTGTTGTAATAGTACCATTCTTATAGAAAATGGTTACAATGTCCAAGAGCTTCCTATAGTTATAAGGAAATTAAAGGGTTTAAGTGAACACGTGCCTAAAGTGGAATCAGTGCTCAAAACAAACAATTCCGTAAATTATCATTTCATTCAAACCGAGTTTAAAAAATGTTTGGATTTACGTGAAGTATTTGCGTTGATAACAAAATGCACTAAAATCACTCCCAATATTGCTTTGGGTGCTATAGAACGAATTTATGAATTGGAAAAGAGTATGCCAGTTGGGGTCATAATAAGTGGTCATGTCGACATTGCGAAAGGTGCTGTTTTAGATAAATTACTTAAAGTAGTGATGCAAACTGAAGACACTTATATGATTCTTAATATTTTAAAAACGGTATCTTCTTCAATAGAGCCCCATAAACATAAATTCTGTGATGAATTAGTTGACAGAGTAATAGATAACAAGCTAACAATAGAACAACTTTGTGATTTTACTATGTACTTAATAAATAATAATTTCGATCCTAAATATTCAGAGACTGTAGATAAACTGTGGGTTGGGTTTATAGAAAAAAAAGCAGAAATTAATGAGAATAATATTGCACTTGTGTTTAAAATTCTACCAGGTCTAAAGTCAAGTAAAAGAACTATACTATTTCTTTTAGAACACAAGTTGGCCGAAATATGGAATAAAATAAATGTTTCAGCTATGCAGGATATTTTAGAAATTTTTATTGAAGTTAAATACTTTTCATTGCAATCGTTTTCGGTTGTAGGTTGTTGGTTTAATAGAAATATTCATACTTTAGATGAAGATACTTTATTAGATATAATAACAAAGCTCATTCATCTCAATTATACTGATGATTTGGTAGAAAAAGCTGTTGAGAAGTATATGAAACATAGACATGATAAAATAAAGGCATATGTATTAATAGTAACCATTTTAAATTACTGTATGCAATTTCAAATTCGAAATGAATGTATTTTAAATGTGTGTCACAACTTTATTATGAAAAATCTTAATTACATACCTGCCAGCTTTTTGAAAAGTTTTATCTATCCATTTGGTTACCTAAATTATATGCCAGCCCACACTGACTTTTGGAATATCATTGAAGAAAACTTAATGGATAAATTTGATAAAATAAATGCTGATCATCTTTCTTCCATAGCTCTCTCTTTTATTTATGGTGGCAAACATCCATTTCAGTTAGTTAATAAAATATTATCTTCAGAATATTTAAGCAAGATTAATAACCCAGAAATTATGAGGAGGCTACATTTAATTGACAGTGCTTTATCTTTGGAAGCTCGAGAGTATCAAGGGCCACTGTTACCTAAGTATCATTGGTTAAAACCTGTTTCACAAGATAAAAGAGTTGAGAGCATATTAGAAAAAATTGGAGATGTTTTTTCTTCTACTGTAAAAGAACCGATGAAAATAAATAAAGCTGTGTTGATTCCAAACTTATGTTCAGATCAAACATATTTAATTGATGTAATGTTACACAAATCTAATAATGTCAGAAATTTTTCTAATTTAAAATCTTCAAAAGATGAAGTTATTGCAGTTCTTGTTCATCTTCCTGATCATTATTGTTCTGACAATAAAACACTTACTGGTCCTCAAATATTAAAAGTAAGACAATTGCGTATTTTAGGAATGAGTGTGGCTAGTCTGAAGTATACTCAGCTTAGCCAGTTATACATCTCTTGGGATAAACCAGCTCTAAGGATGTATATTAAAAATAGTATAGAAAATGCTACACCATGTATTTAAATAGATCACATGAAGTTACAGGCCTTTGCCAAGTGCCAATATATTATTTTCAATGAAATACTATATGTAAACAGTAATTATATTTTACATAGAGTTTTATTTATTCTGATATTTTTTTTGTTTGTGGCAGTATACATTTTATTAATTTATTCTTGTTAGTTAAATTTGAAATCCACAAATAAGTTTCGATGTATTTTATTGACTACTATCCTCTGTCTAAAGGGATCAACCAGAGAAAAAGTGTAATAGGTTTTATTTAAAAAAAATTTGCGAGATAGTTTCTGTCAATAAGATTAGCTAGCATTAAGATGAATTTTACAATTTAAAATGTGTATTGTATAGAAATTAAGTTAAGGAATAAATCGTTTATATTGTTGATACAAAATATTTTTCTAGTCCTGTATTATAAATTTGTAAAATGAAAAAATAAATAATACATTTATAACTTTTTTAATTTTTCTTATCTGTAATTCCGTATAAAGAATAAACAATTCCGGGGAGGGTTCGGGAGGAGGGGGAAGGATGGAAGAGGATGAGTGAAATAATATAGTCTGGTTTATTGGCTTCAACAGTTTCATTGAATACGAGTCTCTAGGCTGAATACGCGGTCTATGCATTATTTAAAATTTTTAGGTATACTTAATTCAATTAAATTTGAATTTGTATGACAACTTTACTAAAAAAAATTTTTTTTTGGATTTTGTTAAGGAGAAAGGTAAAAATACTAACTTATTGCAACTGTAATTCATTTATACTGATCTTTATTGGCATGAAGTAGATAAAAGTAGATGTTTTAGGTAAATTCATATATGTACTTTTTAATGTTTAGTTTCCTATCAAGAAAAATTTGCGTTGCGATTAGGAATAATAAAAACATAATATTTATAATTATTTATTTTATTATATTCATAACATCTCTTATATTTACTCACTGTCTAATACTCTATAATTATTATTTGATTATTTTAAACAGATTTTACAATTCAAAATACTTCTCTAATAAAAATCTTTCTTCAGAATATAATTAATATAATAAAATGAATCGATCGTTTCTTTTATCGATATTTAATTGATCTCGAGTGTTATATCTATTTTTTAGAAGAAAAATTTCTTATACTTGAGTTTATTATATTTTTTGCCTCTTTCAGTCATTTTGTTTACTTTAAGACACCATGTACTAAACTCAACTTTTCTTATTGGATTGCATTCTTATTGTTTCAAAAGGGTTCTTGGTTAATTCATTTATAACAATACATAACTTAAATCTAAAAAAAAGTAAAATATAAGATTCTCGACCACAATCTCTACGTTGCTAGTATATTAACAAAAATGTTAAGTAGTTTACTTTCAACGCAACTTCATAATTTTAAATTATTGAGCACTCAATGCAATTTATATTGGGTTTTACTTAAATCATTGACATTCGCTTAAAGTTATTTATTATTGATTGCTTCAATAACACTAAATGTTTTTTTTATATAACGAACACGACTTTAGCTACTTGAAGTAAGTAGTAATTAATGTGCAATTTTTATCAATTACAACTATTTTAATAATTTAAAGTGAAAACTCTAACACACGTAATTCCAAAAAAGCTGTTAATTTGAATAGATCATTTTTGATACACACTTGAATGAAATTTTATTGAATTCTTTAATCTACGTTGGTAGAACATCATAGGCGAGTATATATTGCCTTATTAGAACTTTGTCGACTCTAGGTTTTGGCACATTTTACATGAAATTTCATAAAGTGTAACCGTTTTATATTATGCATGAACATTATAACTACTCGATGCCAATCACCGATATTAATAATTACTTTTATTAAGATTAGAAAGTGTTATGTGGTGATATATGTCCATTTTTCACACAAACGAAAGTGGAAATTTTCTACGAACCTATTCCATTTGAATTGTACATAATTTGTGTATCTTTTTCCGCGCATTTGTTCGACTAATTTATTAACAGCAAAAGGCTTATAAAAATGCATAATTAAAAAAAAATTGTACTTATAAAAATGAAATTGTACAAAGTGTGGCAGGATAGCTGTTTACGGTTTTATATCATCATCTATTGGAATAAAATTATTCATTGCCTATTAATAGACATAAAGTAGGCTCCAGAATATATGGTAAAATATGAAATTCCTCTACTCCAAAGTAAATATATTTTAAATAGTTTTATTTTTTATATCACTAAGTGATAAAGAATTACTTTTACAAATTTAAAAAAGCCGTACTATAACTTAATTTAATGTTTAGAATCATTTAGACTTTTATACTTAATTTTATTAAGTGAAGTTGTTGTTACTCCATACAATTTCTTGAAGATCACAAATTGTATCACGAACAGGTTTACTGTGTAAATAAACGACACATAATTATTTCCTCACGAATTTGCAACGTCAATTATTCTAAAATAAAATTCAACAAGTCGGAAGTTATAATTATGAGTGATGTTTTTGTTTTAGTAAGAAAACTTTACTATTTACGAACACTAATTTACCTTAAAAGTAACTTCGGCGAGCATTACGAATTATCAACATGTTAAATACCGTGACTACAATACTATTTTCACTAACTATTAATAATTAAAAGTGATATCATGCAATAGGTTTCTTATGGCTATTTTATCTGTTTTCCTAATCTCCTAGGAATATGAAATTTTGAACCATGAAATTTTTTAGAATTAATTGCTAATCTCTTATCGACTAGGATATTAAGACATCGATTCCTATTTGGCAGTTACCTAATATTTTTTTATATTGAATGTACCATTAACATTAAAAAGGGTATTATAGAAATAAAAATTGACTTTATTATTCTAAAGTTCTAAATAAAAGTTGATCTGTCTCAAATTAGAATATTTTTTATTGCCCGGCTAATTACAGAACAGGCAAATTGAACAACTCCGACATTTAGTTCTTATTAAATGAACACTGTAGTTTTGTAAAATATTTTTGATTGGTGGTATTATGATTAAATTTTTTGAATTCATTCAGACAATGACTATTTTTTCATTTAACTTCGGTATCTCCTATGTTTTCTTTTACATATTTTGTAGTTCTTAATTAAATATTTTTACAAACATCCAAGTCTACCGTCTATATCTTCAGACATATAAGGTCACACAGGTTAGTCCTCGTCAAACAACGCGAGAGTTCATCAGTTCGTTATCAAGGTATGTAAAGGTATACGTAGTAAAGCCGCACTAATTAATCATACTACGCGCACGTAGTTTTAATCCAACAGTCAAAATACAGTAAAAGTTTTGATGACAATAACGTTACATATAAAGCATCACAGTAAGAAATCATCTACCTACGCGAATGTGCGTAATAAGTTTACAAGTTTAGACACTAACGGTGGATTTGTTACAGCAAAATTAATAATACTGAAGGAAGTCACATCATAGATTGATAATCATCAGGGGATAATTATTATTTTTTATTTATCCGCCACAGGAATTTAAACATTTCTAAATCCCACGGATTACTTTGAATCTATTTACCGTAAAAAGTTGAGAGGATTCTTAGCAAGGAATATTCAAAAGAAAATAGTAAACCATTAATGTTATTTCAAGAGGGTCCAAATATAATTCATTTAAGTTAGTGCCTTCTGCATTTAGAGAATGCAACAAGTGATTAGAGATTAAATTTAATTTATCAATTTCTACTTTATCCCAGAATATAATTAATTAAATATATAAATTTGTAACTTCAGTCCCACGGTAAGTTTGAGTTGAGCAGATGTAAAAATCTTAAAACAGAATATCTATTTACAAAATACATTTTGTATAGATAAAATTGTTGACGGTCTTGTACACGTTTACAAGATGACAAAATTTTTTAACATTGACAGAAGTAAATAAATATTGTATAAGTTGTTATAATATACCTAAAATCAGAAACGACACGATTTGGCGCATTTCAAAATAAAGTTACTGATTGTCAATGTATATTTACCTTCACTACGTAACAACGAAAAGGATAGAGCTAATGCCGTTTGCATAAGGCTCATCGCTGGCTTTTTATTTTCAAATATGTACGAGTACTTCATAATAATTACTCGTACATACGTAATCTATACAACAGTGAATAAATTTTATAAATTATCACTCTAAGCCCCAAATTCAACAAAATTTATATCTAATCAAACATTTGTGAGTCAAAATTACGTCATTCAATGTTACTACAAGTCAATATATCCTAAATACAACACAATCATGTAAAAAGTAGATATTTTTTGCTAATCTTGTGAGAGCATACTCTAAACAAAGAGGAAATTTAAAAACGTAATAGATTTCAAAAAATCACAAGGACCGTTACTAGAGACGCAAGGACGCGTGATACATTTCAGTTTACTATTTATTATTAAATTAGTATTGCCATATTTAGTGTGCTTTGCCGTGTAATGCGTTCACGAGTAGATAGTTATGACTTCGCGTCCTCCACCGCGTACCATGAGTACTTTTTCCAAACCTTCAGTTAAGACTTCAAGGAATTCCATATCTGAAAATGTACACAATATTTTTTAATAAAGAGATATTATTTTATAGTTTAATATTGAATGAGAAGTTATACAACACTGATTATTTAATGTGTCCAGAGTAATAAATCACAGTTAAGTTTTTCTTAACCATCTTTGTAACCTTCTGATGCACCTCAATACATATTTATTCTACCCTTTCGGAATACTATCCAGAACCATCGCAAGGTTTTGTGAAATGATCATAGTCACAGGACATTCTATATTGTCTCAAACGGATGACCCCATTGTGATGCCATTTAAATACGCCTCATTTCCATAGGCTTTATCATAATAACAACCAAGTCAACGCGTTGTACGTCTCTCAGTGTTATTTAAAAGACTAATCAAGTAGAACAGAGAATAAACTCTTAAATAATTGTATAGAAACTTACAGTTAGACTCCATCTCCAATTCAATATCTCGGGGTGGTCCCGGCAGGTTCAGTATCACTAGTTGTGCGTCATGAGATCGTGAAACAATCACTTCATTTAGCTTCACAGCTGTGTGCATTTTTCTCACGGTTCCCTCGTCGCTACGTAAATATATACAATAGTAAGACAGATTTTATTATTAGAAAAATAATATATAATTATAAATTATTTATGAATGGTGGAAAATATTTATCTTTTTTTACTGATAAATTTTTTAGAGGTCAAGTACTAAATAAATTGTTACGATTTAGGTGTTTTATTGCTTGTGAATATTTCTAGTACATTAATTTTTTTTTCTTAATTTGTCATAACTATGAAATAAACAATGCATTCACCTGATGGTAAGTGATATGCTTGCCTGTAATAACATTGGGCATGTTAATATGGTATACACACAGCACCATATTGCGTTTGTCATCTTAAGACATAAGATGTTTAGTCTCGTTATCGTAGTAATTTCATTTTCTTACAATGCCCTCGAACAGGAACACAGTAATGTTAGTACATTACCGTTTTGCGACAGAAACAGGAGTAGCCGTGGTACCTGCTTATTGAAATAATTATTAAGTAGGATAACAAAAAAATATTATAATTGAGCGTTTGTGTAAAAAATCAAAAAACTTACGGTGTTATATTAGAAAGGTTAGGTTTTGGCTTCATCGCGTCACCGTTGGTGTTGACTTCTTTGTTCCTCTCGGCGTCGAGGGGCGGCGACGGTGCACCCTCACACTGCGACTGTTCATCGGGCGAGTCCCACATTGAATCGATTATGTGCAACAAGCTACTTCGGAATTCGTCCTATGTTTGCCCAATTTGTTGTTTCGTTTCGTAAAATTTTAATTTCACATCGCGCCGCGACGTTGCACATGACGGATTCAAAGCGAATGAAACACGGGATGTCATATATTACTTTGATTGTTAAATCACTGACTACGGACATCAAACATCCAATCTCTTATCTAATGTGACTAAAGAAATGAGCTGATGTGAACAAATCAATGTGAATGAACATTGGCAAACATATGACCACCGTGTGTAAATTCGCAAGGACTCGTAAGGATTACTTAAGGTGATGATAAAATTAGGATGACAAATAAAATTTGATGATTGGTGCATTTAGCTCATTAAATATTGCAGCCATACTCAAATTAGCGATGTATTAAAAAAATAAATTAAACATTTATTCGTGTGTAAATATAAATATGTATTAGCAGAAAATCAACTTTCATGTGAAACAGAACTAAGATACTGAATTTACAACAATAGCATTCAAAATTAAAATATGGACGTGACTTTTAATTTAGCTTAACCGATGCAGAGACATGGATGTTTCACATGTACCAACATATAGTTCAAGACAAATATTAGCTTCTACATAAAAACATTATTGTATAATATTAAGTAAGCATTTTTTATATCTTTTAATTGAAAATAATACGAATAATAATATTTTTGATGCTTTCAAATCCTTTCAAATCCTAATATTATTAAAGTTAGTTCATGATGCGTATTCACGCGAACATCATTACAATAATTTATTTAGATAGGGAAATAGATGAACCTTTTATTGAAATATGTAAGTTTCTTTTTGTCGTGGGAAATATATTTTGAAGTTCTAAAGTATTTATTAACATGTATCGTAAGTAATCAGTATCATGTTCAGATTTTTATAATATTTTAAGGACATTTTTTCACCTTATCATCCTTATCCTTTTCGTCATTGTCCGTCAGAGGTGGTGACGGAGCGTCTTCATGTCCGGGTTCGCCAGTGCCGGGTTCTGCAAAACGGACTTTGCTTGTGGTCTTCACGTCGGCGTGATGGTGGTCTACAATTGCTTGAACCTGTTGTTGCAAAAAGTATTGTATGGTTCAAGAGGTCTTGATAATAAAAGAAGAGAGAAGTGTAATTAAAAAAATTCAAATAAACTAAAACTGCACTGGTAAAGGAAAAATGTGAAAATTATAGAAGTATTTAAATATACCATCATTCGAATATTGGTTGTCTTTTGAAAAGATTAGGTTAAAAAATGACGTGAAAATAAGGCAACAAAAAAAAGGAAAAAAAGTTTGTTAAAGAAATGTTCTTAACAAAAAAATAGAAAATAACAGACGTTTTTAAGATGTGCTTTTTTCTACGTGGTGCTGTCACAAGTAATAACTTTGTATAGAGTGCTTTGCAAAATTTAAATATTAATGATTTCGTAATAAAATGTTAGTATCATTTATTGCGTGTCTGTAAGTATAGTGCACACTCCAATAGAAATGTAATGATTGTAAGCAGTACCACATATTTTTAAGGAAAAGTTTAAAAATATAATAATAACAACACCTAAAGCAAGCAAAATATTTGCTTTTCATAACACGCATTGTAAGAGAGAGGATACTTATGAAAGTTACACCGCAATGCATTATTCAAAAGTTAAAATAATTATAAAAAAAGCCATACGTACATACACACACAACAGATTGTTGTAAAATATCGAAAGAGTTAATAAATTTAAAGCCGTGAAATAATACATTTGAGATTTTTCTAACACCCAGATTATTTATTAAAAAACTTGAAGTAGAAGGCATGAAACTTATGTTAAAATGATTAAACTAAATGACAACACCAATTATAGCTAAAATGCATATAAGTGGACTTGATCGAGGGTAAAATATCCTTTTTACCAGAGGTAACTTCTCTTCTGCGTTTGGTTCGTGATAGTCCACCAAATTTTGCATCTGTGTTGGCAACGACAGACAAACATAATGTTAGTTTCATAACTATAAAGCTACAGATATATTTAAGCCACAAGAAATCAATAAATATGTACAAATTAGCTTTTACAACAGCACACACTTTATGAGACGTTTACATAAAACTTTGAATTGATATTTTCACACACAATAATCGAAAACGGGGAGGAAATAGAAAAATTTACCATTCCAAGGGTTTCTTTCTTATTAAGTCGGAGTTCTCGCAGCATTTGATTACGTTGCTCCATCATCAAAGTCCGCTCGTAAGTGTATGCCGAGATGTCGCTATCGGTCTGTGAATATAAAATTAAATCAATTGACCGTATTATTCTGTTAATACAATTCCGTGTCAAAATTCTCAAACTACTTTAGATTATTAAGGATCCAGAAATATAAGAGTAATCTAGAAATAATCTTAAATAAATTGGGGATATCAAAAAATTATGGTTTTCGTTAATTAGTATTACGAGTGTTAACTTGTATTAACTATATTTAAAATGATATTTATTACCATTTCAACAACTTCCACTTCAGCTTCAAGGCGTAGTTGGTAAAGGAACATCTTCAGGTCTTTTTTCATTTGTATTGAGTTATCTTCCATCAGCGCAACAGTGAAAATTCGCATCTTACAATTCTTCCAAGTCCGATGTTGTTTTAGCAAGAAAGGTAATAACATTAGCATGCCACCGTCATGAACTATCCACCAAATGTCAATGTTGCCAGACACCTGCAGCAAGAATAATAAATAAGTTACTGCTTTTATATTATTAGAATTAAAATGTATTGATAGATATTTTGCCAGTATAATAACAGGGGTAGTACCTTTTCAGTACTATCAGGGAAGAAGTTAATGCCTTTTGGTACAAGCATAACCATTCTAGCGGCAGTGACGGCGCGTACAGTGTCTAGAAACACTTCCCAGGTGCGTTTGTCTTCCGATTGCCTCCAACCATAAGGCCACCCAAGGATTACTGTGTTGGGCTTAAGTCCTCCCAAACCAGTTGTCTGAACACTAAAGAAAAAATTGTAAAATAATTGAATAATTAACTTCAATTTCATAGGATATTAGAATAGGTGTGATTGTGAGTTCCTCAGCCTGGTTCTCATATTTGTATGTATAAATGATATATACATTGATTTCGGAGTGATTAGCGAAAGGAAAGTTCACTATGATATTAAATTTTGTCCCCAGCTAGTAAACAACTTACAAATGACTAAGTCCATCGGCAATATTATGCGATACAAGAACATCCACGAAGCCTTTAACTTTTTCTACGTCCATAGCTTTTCGTAAGTTCTGTTTAGCTGTTACCGATTCTCCAGCACGTCGCGGAAAGTCTCCACCGAGTACTGATACGCATACCGTTAATCCTTTTCCTAAATAATAAAATGTATATTGTGAAAATAATTTTGTAATGCACATATTCTAGTAATATAATTTTTTATGGAGGAGTTACAATTGTTACCTGCTTTAAGTTGACTAGCAAAAGCTAACATTTTGCGATATTTGGGATTTAAATCTTCATTAAGTTTTGCAAGGACTAGAACTTGTGGACGCCAATTTTTGGTATGTGGAGGACCTTCTTCAAGACGTAGCAAAGAGTATCGTGCCGCCGATAGTGCAAGACCGCGTAAACCATCACCCCATTCTTTTTCCGCACTATAAGTTATTCATCATTAAAAATTTATTTTAGTGATGTCTTTATAACAAATCGTTATTTAAATATAATATTATACTTACCCACGATATTCGATGTACTTGTAAATTAGACCAGCCATCCCCATCGCGATCAGAGCGTAAAACCATGACGTCATAAACATAATAGAAATACATAATGTTAGACCCGCCAAAGACAGAGACCTAAAAGCATTTAAGAAAGTTAAAATGAGTTTATTTTTTTGTTAAAATGGATAATATTTGACAATCTTACCAGTGATAATATTTAAATCTGGGGCGCCAGTTAGGAGTTTTTAATAAAGTTTGTAAAGCGCATGCTAAATTTACGAAACCGTAGCACATCAAAAAGAACATTGATAAAAGTGGTGCCAGGATATCAACGTTACCGAGAAGAATGCCACACTGGCAAATTACCATTGTCAAAAGCAAGGCCCTGTAAATAAAGAAAACATTACGTTAAAGAAGGAAATAAGTGAGTCGGGGTGGAACATGTTATTAATATTTTGTAGTACCTTGTAGGTTCACCTCTACTCGATGAGACAGCAAAGGGTGCCAAAAACGGTATAATTTCATCCTTAGCAATAGCTTGGAGTAATCGAGGAGCTCCAGTTAATGATTGTAATCCAGCACCAAGAGTTGAGAGGAATGATCCAACTAAGATGACCCACTGGTTAGGCCAAGCCATATTTGCTACTACCAGTTTACCACCAATAGATTGACCAAATCTGAAATTATAATAAACATTAGACAGAGAATAACCACAAAATTTATGTTTAGTATAGAGGATATTTCTCAAGTAAATTAAAAATGAACTTACTTGTCTCGGAGCAAAAGGTTATCGACGGTTCCCGCAAAAAGTAAGACACAAGAGAGATAGACGGTAGAAGTTGTCAAAATTGCACAAATTGTGCCAATTGGGATACTTTTTTGAGCATCAGCTAAATCACCAGATCGGTTTGATCCCGCCATAATACCTAATAACAAAGAACAGATTTTTTTTTAATATAACTACTACACAAGTGCTTAAAGACACATCAATTATAAGATTATATTTCTTAATTGAATATTTTTATTAAAATTGAATTTTTGTATTTTTAAGTAAATCTTGGAATCTTACCAGTGACAGAGGGGAAGAAAATTCCTATTAGTATAGTGAAGGTGGTTGTTAGATCAGCGTATACTTGATTGTAAGTCGGCCTTTCCATTTGTTCTATATCTTCTGGTTCCTTGCCATAAGCGATATATTGCCCAAGTTGGAGGAATGAGTCTTGCAGGTTATCAAAAAAGACTCCACTCGCCAAACCCTAGAAGGTATGAAAATATTCTTAAGTAATCAAATTTAAAAAATCTGCTTTATTGCTATTTTAAGGAAACATTATTATATAATCTATCTACATTTATATTTCTTTTTTACCTTGATTCCTTGAACTACGCTGATATTATGAGCTGAGTAGTATGGATCACAGATATTATTAGGACAGAACAATTGATGAAGTTCCCCACCAACGTCTTTTGTACAATTATCGATGTTGATGTCTTTGAGGAGACGTTTTCCAAGGACGCACATTCTAAAATTAAGATGAAAGACGTAAGTATAATTAAAAAACAAATTGCTATACATTAATTTATTTCACCAAGGTTTTTAAATTAATTAGGTTAAATTAAAGTTCATGAACTCTTACTGTAGTTTAGGGCTTCCGTTGAAGTTCACGAAGATTCCCGCGTAGACAGCACTGATAGAAAGGATGACGCAGGCCAGGGCTATTGTTGCAAATTTGTTAACAAATTTTACTCCCACGAATACCACCATTCCCATGATAAGCAGCAATCCAGTTCCATAAACGCGGAAATTGTTATACATTGCATCGGGGTCCTTCGTGAAATCTCCGAAAATTGACATCCACGGAGCCATGTAAGTCTGTCAAATAACAAAAACAATGTAAGCAGAGGAAAATCGAAATCAAATTTAAAATTAATTGTTATAAAATTAACTTTGCTGACTGAACGAAAATACATTATAAGACGTGATGTATACTCTCTGATGATATATAGCGCTTTTAGTTCGTTAGATACAGGACTCGCGGATTAAAAATCCGGTGTCAAAAGATTCGTCCACATATAAAGTCCGTTTTCATAGGATCGTTTTAACGAACCCGTGGCTAGTGGAGGTAGTGGTCACACCGCGTTCATGCCGAAAGTCAGCGTCTAATAATATTGTTTGTGTGAACTGGCTCAAAAAACTACATACGCCATAGTCGAATAAAAAGTTATACGAAAAAACGGGCCTATGAAAAGAATCGCTATATGTATGTGATTGTAACTATAATGCAGGACTTTAACTAAACTTAAAAATAATATTTATTAAATGCTAAGAAAGCTATTCAACACTAAAAGAATTAAGTAATTATAGTAGGTGTGCAATGATTTGCGTATTTAGTCAAAGAAAGTGTTAAATTGAAACGAAAAACATGCAAAATGAAAAGTTTTTCGTGGAGATAAATCGGAAAGATACTAACCAGCAAAATACGAAATTATCTTTTAATAAAATAACGCAGAGTAGGTAGCTTAATAGTAAGTAATTCGTTGTCTTTCTAATCTCGGGAAATTTTTGACATATTCATATGTTGTATTAATTTAATTTGGAATTTTAGTTATTTATGCTATAAAAAAAGAAAAGAGTGAAAATTAATTAGTTTACTGACCAGTACGATTTCGACTGCACCGACAATGTACATAGCTGCAGCAAGGGTTGTCCCGGTGTAGAAAAGCATCCCCACTGCGCCACCGCACTCCGGGCCCAACGAGCGGCCGATCATAAAGTAGGAGCCGCCCGCCGGCACCACACCATTCGTAGCAATGGCAGACATTGATATCGCCGTGAGCATCGTCTGAAATATATCAGAGGATAATGAATTTTTAAAATTTGTTTGTGAGTTTTACAAAGAAAGCTAATCCCTACACCCTACAGGATAATGGTTAAGAAGAGAGAGAGAGAGTTCGTGGGACTCGCACCAAAACTATAAAATAAAATGTACCTTTTCATTAAAAAGGAATTATTAAAAAAAATGTTCTCAAGCAAACTGTGAATTCAACGATGAAATATAATGTAATTGAAAGAGAGGCCGGATGAAGTCATCGCATTTATACATAACACAATATACGGGATGAAAGTTAAGAATTAGATTCAATTGTAATTAAAATATAATGCTTATACATTGTAACGACTTACCGTACAGCAGCATGTCAGAACAATGAGGAATCCTTGAATAGCGCCGGCGGTGCCGACTACCCAAGTGAGACGGATAAACAGTATAACGCCAAAGATGTTCTGAATGCAAGGTAGGTACACTCCGATGAGGGTGCCCATACGCGCGGGAGGTGCTGGTTTGGGAGCATCAGGGTCTGCGGTGGAGGCAGTCGGTATGGTGTTAGAGTAATCCGCCAGAGAACTGAGGAATGTTGCAGCGCGGGGCCGGTCTTCGATCTCCTCCTGTAATAATAGAATAAACATAATAACCTTTACAAGAAGCAAAATATCTATGTACAATAAAATCTCTTTAAGACTCAAAAGATTTTTTTAATACAATGTAAATATAAATTATTATAAGAAAATTACATAAAATTTTAAACACTCCTAAATAAAACTCGTAAGGAATTGTATATCTTTAAGTTTTCTTAAGTATAGTAAAAAATATTTCGAACAAAAAAATAAGATGCAGAAATTAGCATTAATCTGGGATGCACATATGTTCTAGGCTTTGTAAAGTTTAGAAATACGCTTTATAATTATATATGAAAGAAGAGCCACAGTGCGATTGAATTTAATGATAGAACATGATTTAAATATTTTATGACAATGGTAAGAAGTTAAAACAGTTACCACATATAGCTACTTTATGTTCTCCCCGATTTAATAACTAAATGTTTTAAAAGCTAAGATAGCAATACCACGGTACTGTTAGATTATATCGGAATTCTCCACATGTCATATTTTTGAGCAGCATCTATTTATTATATAAAGATCAGGCGGAAAAGCCATAATTATTTGTATAGCGTCTGGGAGAAAGTTATGGGCGGTTGCAGATCGTTATACCGATTATAAAGAATATTTCGGTTTTAAGATTTTATATTTCGTTATGAATAATACAACCTTCACTATAGACACTAAATATCTACAATATTTAAGTTTGAAACTAATTCTAATTTTCAATAGTTTCGAGTTATTATTTTTAGCCTTGTAATGTTGGTTTTATCTAATTCAGGCGTGAATTCAACTATTTGAGTTTTACAAAGATATTATTACAAATCAAATTTATATTATGTTATTATAGGAATACCGCCAATAATTTCTAATCGGAAATCGAAATGAAATATAGATTAAATTTTTTGGCTCGTTTCAGCCAATCCGATGTACGTAGCAGTTACTCCTAAGTCGAGGGTGAAACGAGACAGCGTCTCGCCTCGTAGAGCTCTTATTTTATTCACAGGCCATTTACATCGCTTACCGTGACTTCGTTCCAGGCGCTCAGGGAACTATCATCAGATCGAGCGAAAAAATAGATGTTCTATGTTTTAAACAACTACGTAAAAAACTCTATTTAATATTTTATTCGGCAAGATGTGCAAGGCGTTCACTGGATGGTAAAAGATACGCTTGTCCATAATAATGCGGCCCTAGTTACGATGCTATATACTTTACCACATTGCGCTTTTCGCTTTAGGATATATAACAAGCCTTATTACCCCCGTAATTTCATTAGTGTACAACGCTTTTCAAACCGGAACACAGTCATGTTTGCACACTACTATGTAGCGATAGAAATAGAAGCTGCGGTGGTACATAGATGATCTCCGGTAACAAAAACCTATCACTAACGTTGTTAGCTTTATTTACAAAAATTCATAATACATAATGTATAAAAAGTGTCGGTTTGTATAACACGTCAATAGCTTTTGATTTAATTCATTTTAATTCGAAAAATAATAGTTTTTTGTTGTTTCAGGTAGTCTCCAGAATAGCTGGACCGATTTTGACGAACACTATACACTGTTTCACCAAAAGAAAGTGTCAATTGTCCTAATAATTAAATAACTTCTCATTGATATAAAATTTATTAACAGGTTAAAACAATGAGAAATATTTATTTATACTTATACACATAGAATAAATAAACGAGATATTTTTATTACTTTTAATTTCCGTGTTTAATATTTAATTTTTATTAAGATTTATACATTATTTTGAACAGTATCTTAACTTTTTATCTAATTTAAAAACAATTTTGCTTAATAATTTTAGATTAGTCATTGCAACATTTTGTGTTTTCTTTTTTTTTTGTTTAAAAGAATCAATTCATCTCTCTCTCTATCTACAAATGTCGTGAAATATAATTATGATTATTAATATTTTGCAACTTTTGCTGTCAGACTTTCATAAAAATATTTTTTTTATGAATTTATCGTAATTCTCTAAGCAAAATTTTTTGTCCAACGGAGAATAATTATCAACATTTTATAATTAAACCAAAGTGTGGACAAATATTATCGTTTCCAAAAGGGAGTGCTCTTGACCTCTATTCTTTAAGAAAAGAAACCCCGTGTCATCCGTTTTGGTGGTCGTGAGTTGGAGAGCGGCCTCCGTTGTAGAGTGCTTAGCATGGACAATCGATCAACGCTGAAGGCTGTCTCCACTCCAACATCCGGCGACGGATGTAGTACTAAAGTGATGATATTGAGGTTTACGCAAACGAAATCAAAAATTTTAGGTACATGGTCAGTCATAGATGGTATTTTTGTAAAATATTGTGGATATTTATAAGTGTTCCGCTTCCGAATTAATTCGTATGTAACAAACTTAGGAACGAAAATGATTTTTTTTATTCCTTTAAACAAGGTATTAGCTTTAGGTGCCTGTGACAGGTAACAGACCCGTGTTACAGGTTACCAGGTATTCAACTCTCGTGCAGGTAACATTAATGTATAACTTTATGTAACATTTAAAGATATTTGTAATGAGTGTGTGGATGATGTGTATAAATAATAATAATAAATAAAAATAGTTTATTTTTATTTATTATTATTATTATAAGGGAAATAGGTTCTTCAGAACCTGATAGCTGCATAACATCCGCACGGCCTCTTCCTCGGAGAGCATGAGCACCTC
>DWLS01001111.1:0-23702 GCA_018246255.1 Pachliopta kotzebuea | reverse complement strand
TCGCCGGATATACCTGGGTTAGCGATTGATTTAATATACTTTTAAACATGTCCAGTGTATTGAATATATACAAATACCGTTTTTCATTTGCAGGATTAAAGACGCCTCTGTAGCATCGATTTTTCTGGTATTATTGCACGTTTTACCAAGAACCTATGGATTTGTAAAGTATTTAACTATTAAAAGTAAATTCTCTTATCGGTATTTTGGAATATCAATATCATTTATATTATGTACCATGACCATATTTAAATGTTGCAGAAAAAAGCCAGTTACCCCCGTTAAAGCCAGAATCCGCTATATTGTTCTGGCGTTTTGTTAATAAGAACACAAATTATGGATATCTGTTTTTACTTGGTAATTCTTTAAGCATAATAAATAATAATATTAAAACTTAAACGTTAAGTTTACTAATAATATATATAATAATTATAACATAATAAGACCAAGTCTCTTCTTTGATAAAAAATGACGGGTTCTAACTTTTATAAAATTGAATGTTTGGTTTTAAAACTGGTAATCGTTTAACTAGATGGATATTGTTTTTTAAATATTTTTCGGGTATAATTTAATAGAATTATATGTTCTTTCGTAAAGATATACAAGCTCGTCATATTGATAAAAAAATATAATATTATTGATAATTTTCAAGTAATGTTTGTATGACTTTGTTCTTTTTCCTATATAATGTGATCTGTTATAATTTTCAGGAGCAGGAACAGCATTGAATCGTGCCACACGTACGACAAATTTGTCACAAGCGATTTCCGCTGGACCTGGTCACATTTTCACCAGCCACGGCTGGTGCATGTCGCTGCTTCTCGTTGTGATAGTCGCTATTTTCTTAGCAAACTTTATGCCCGGTGTGGCTGCCTGTTGTATATTCTTACCTTTTGTCATTAATATGGTATGCTAACAATTAATTCATAGGTTTTTTTACTGGTAGTAGGTCTCCGTTTCCTGAGACCATCTTGCTAGGTACCACCGCAGCTTCTATTTCTGCCGTCAAATAATAGTAAACAAAAATTACTTTTTTCCAGTTTTAAAGGCGTTGTAAGCTAGTAAAATTATTGAGGTAACGAACACGCAAACATAAAAACGAGTTTATATTTTTTATGAATTAGCTTTAATAATATAATCAACTTGTTGCATTTTTTTCAAAGATGATGCTGTTAGTCTTCTTGATGACTTTTAAAGCTTTACTAGACTTAGGGCTCGCAGAAACAGAATCCGCAACCTAAATTAAATAATGAATCAAAGTTATCCATAAGAAATATTTTCACAGAAGTGATCAAGCATAAGTCTTTTATATCCCTGTAAGAATTGGTACATAATATAGGGAACATATTTTTTGATAGAATATAAAAATAATACTAGGATAATTCTTTGCCTGGACCTATTGGAGATAGCTTATAATTTATTCAACTATATTATAGACGGTAGTTGACTTAAACCGAACGGATAAACATTTTAAAGCTGAAATATCTTCGAACTTTCCAACAAATTTCAACTTACTGTTAAACATTTTTGGAGATTAATTTAATGTCACTAATTCTGCAGTCTGTTGAACCTGATGCACCGGTGCCATGGCCTAAAAACGTTTATCTCGCCGCACTCGGCGTCGGGGTCGCATGCTCTATGACCTTCATGGTTCCATTTACTTATACTCCCGCGTACTATTGTCATAATACCGGAAAAGTGCCCAAAAAGAAAATGGTGGGTAAACCTTGACTTTTTATAAATTATTTAAGATTCTGTGTAAACTTTTAATACATAATACCGGAAATTATCTATATAATTACTATTACTGATTTCTGGTTGTAAGGGTGCTGTAGCAAATAAAATTAGCCAGGTGTTATATCTTATTGCCTTATAACTCTTTATTACATGGAAAGGCATAACGATTTACTTTAAGTGAACGTCCTACTCATCAGGTCACTTGATTAAGAAAGTTTCATTATTGTGTACTTGCATATAGCCAGAGATTGTTTTTTCTCTTTTACAGGCATTTTATTCTTTTCTCAGCGTAATCATTTGCGCTATTGTTATCTGGCTGTCTATATGTTTTTGGGCGCCGATGATTTGGGATCCTTCTGGTGGAGGTATAATACCAGTGAAAAGTCCTTCGGCCGCGGCAGCTCCAGGTACAGGACCTCCTGGAGGGGCTACGGAAGCAGGACATCCTACACCTCCAACAAAACATAAACCATAAATTACGAGATATTACGTTTTTTTTTGTTTTATTATATAATGAGGATGAGGTTAATTTTAACGTTTTTAGTTAACGAATTTCTTGATTTAAGCAGTGTTTAATACACATAGTCATTATTAAAGTGGTTGTTATAGAACTTCGTCTGTTTTTATTCAGTTTCCATTAATTTATTTATTTATTTATTTAGACTTTATTTGTATAATAATACAAAAGGAAAAACATTATGTACAAGAGACACAGTAAACAAAAAGGTGGACATAATGTCACAAGACATTCTCTTCCAGCCAAACTTCCAGGATGTGAAGAGAATAAAGAAAAGAAAATACAAATAAGTGCCAAACAAAGAAAAAAATAAATATAATATTGTAAATACAATGTTATGTATTAGAATACATAACATTAATATGTAATATATTCTATACAGTACAAATATACATACATATATATTTAAAATAACATAAATATACATAGAAGAGAAGTAAAATAATAAACAAAAAAATTGGTATGGATTCGATAAAACCAAATATGTCAAATACCGGTTGTGTTATTTCTGGAAAATTAGTACTCCCAGAGCTTACGCTTAAATAAAGGTTTACTGCGCATTTTTCGAATGGTTGGCAGGAAGTTCCAAAGTTTTATGGACTGAGAAGTAAAAGAATTATAGAGGAAACCTGTATGACGAGAGGAATATGAAGTGAGGAGTTATCCGCGGAACGGAGTCAACGCTCATGTGAGTCACCCTGTTACTGAAACTTTATTTTCAACTATTCAGGGGCAAAATGATCGAACAAAATTAAACATAGCGTGCACAGTATTTTGAAGAAAATGCGATTGCGGAGAGACGGCCATTTAAGTTGAGTTTGAAATGATGAGACATGGTCGTACTTATGTACGCCGAAGATAAAACGAATGCAATGGTTTTGAAGACGATCCAATTTGCTAAGAAGTTCATTAGTTATATCAAAGTAACACACGTCTGTCTAATCCAGTAAGGGAAAAATCAAAGTTTTAATAAGCATTATTTTAGAAGGAACTGACAAAAAGTTTCGAAAGCGATACAACTGTCGCAAAGTGTTTGTCACTTTTTTACACACTTCAAAGATTTGTGGCCGCCAACTAAATGAGCTATCCAGTATCAATCCGTGATTTCTAACAGTATTGATAAAAGGAATTACATTCTTATTAAAACATATTGATGGTAAAGTATTTAAATGTAAACTAGCAAACCGACGTGGACTAGCCACTATAATAGCCCGACACTTATTAGGATTATTTGCGATTTTTTACTCCAATCACTGATACTGCAAAGATCACGGTTTATATTAACAATAGCCACATTTATATTTGTGATGTTAGCCTAAAAATAAATTTGCAGATCATCAGCATGTAGATGATACGAGCAGCGTAAATGGGTTTTTATAAGATTTATGAAAATAGAAAACAGAAGCGGAGAGAGGATCCCGCCATGTGGAACACCAGCAGGTAACAAGCACCAGTCAGAAATTTCTTCACCAACTCGGACTACCTGGTAGCGTTTACGAAGATAAGAAGAGATCCAGTCTTGTGCTGATGAGGAAAAACCCAATCTATTAATAACAGCAAGAAGAATATCATGATCAACAGCATTATATGCGTTGGAGAAATCTGCTAAAGCCAACACTGTCAATCGCCCCTCCATACCTGTGCGGATGTCTTCAGTCACCTTGAGTAGAGCCGCGGTGGTACTATGTCCAGGTCGAAATCCATATTGATAGTCATTGATGTTCATACGATTTTACTGAGACTACTAAACACAGGTTTCATCAAAACTATGGTAGCGTCTTCTTTATAAATCTAATGTAATTTATAGACATGAACCATAACATTTAGTGGAGTCTACTTGCAATCACGATCTGAAGATCTAAGTACAATAGCAAATTATATGTAATTATTGACGAAAACAGCCAAGTCTGAAGGGCGATTTGTAAGGCAAAAAAAATCTTTTCCAATATAATTTAATATCTAAACAGTTGTGACATGAAAAACGATAGAAACTTACTACTAATATTTAGAAGAATAATTTAACTACTACGTACCAACGAAGGCTATAGCAATGGTAAGAGATCATAAAAAGATAAACTTGGTTATTTGATTTGATTTTTCATTATCACTATGTTTCAGATTATAAAGTCTTTATCTTTCACACGAACCTCTTATGACAATAGAATATTTCTTCAACCTGATTTGACAACACTTCCTCTTCTATTACCTCCATATGGCTTCATGGAGCAATATCATAATCTTTTCCTTAAACGTTGCAGTCTTGACAGACTGATCGTCGTCTTCGAGTAGTTTCAGGAACCCGGTACGCTGCCTTTCACTCTTGGTTGATTGCTGCCTTTTTCGCACATTCGTACAAAGGGACGTCTACTGCCACTCTGATCTGGTCGGTCCAATTCATAAGTCCTTTTCCTCGAACTCTAATGTCGTTTGTCTTTCTTTGCACTACTGCTCGCACGATGGCCACATGCTCTGTCTACACACATGACTGAAATACATAAGGATGCGATTTTTCTGGTTATTTTTATCCCAGATTTTATATAATTTAATACTAATGCTATTTTATTATCTACCACTACAAAATTTCATGTAAACTATATTTATCTATTCTTCAACCTATTTCTTGCATTAATCCATACCTTTATATACCATTTTACATACCATAACTTCCTATGAGTGGGATACACTTAAATACTAGATTTTTAACAATGAGTTCGTTGAATATTATTAAATAAAACAAGTAACCACCTTTAGTCACCACTTAACTGATAAGCGGAGAAGTCTAAGAATAATAATACCAAAAAGCCAATATGCAAAGCTTCCTACAGACACGTCGGTACTACCTATCGATGCGATTGAAATTTATGATGAATTTCTAGATATTGAAGTATCTTTTTTAATAATTTTTGCGTTCATTCATTATAAGAATGTTCCTCAATATTGTTTCTTCCATGGAGATTAAAGTTAATATGAGAAAGATGTTGGTTGATAAAAAATGTTTTTGAAAATACATCATAGTAAATTCATAGCCGTCTTGATTAATGTTCATTCTCGTGGAATTGTTACGAATAATCGCATCATTTATATACAATACAATAATTAATCATATTCTGTTAAAAAATACTAGTTTGATAAACTTGAAATGGATGAACCCGAATCTAAATCGTTATCAATTGAAAAGTCCTCTGATACATTGTAAGTATATACAAAAACTATTATCTAACAAGTTTACCTGACTAATAGCTAAATATATAATCAACTCTTACTGCTCTTCCTTAAAGTAAGCTAAGAAATACTTGATCAGAGGTACGAATGTACTAAAACAATTGATTCTTAACACAGAATTGAAGATCCTGTCATAAATAAAATACAAAAGATAAAAATGTTTTTGGTTCACCACTGGCGCGGATTATTTTGTTTAATAATACCATTGATTTTAATACCAATATTAAATATTCCTAATCCCGAGGTAAATTTTTATTATTAAATATTTTTCAAAAATTGCATAATATTGCTACTAATTTGGTTAAAATGAACCTCATGATGATGTTGAAAAACAAAAATGTTGGTACATACTTCAAAATCACAAGTTTAATAACAAAAAATAATAATGGAGAGGCTAATATGCTAATACGTATTACTGTATATTTCAAGGATATATTACTTTTTCAATAAAAAAATGGCATTAGATTCAAGGTCATTTAAATTTGGTCTGCACTTTTGTTCTGATTAATAAATTAAAAATAAGCATTCGTCTTAGATGTGTTTGTTTCTTGTAGAAGTAAATTCTGTACAATCTAATCTGCATCAAAATTTAATGAAAATCTTTGTTTTTCTAACATTGTTTTACGTTATATATATAAAAAAGGTTTATTAAAAAATTTATTTTTCAGAAATATGAATGGTGTGCTTACACATTAGTTTTGATGGCTTTGTTCTGGGTAACCGAATGTATCCCGTTGCCAGTTACATCACTTTTGCCTATAATTATTTTCCCTCTCAGCGGCGTTATGAACACAGCAATAACTTGCAAATGTTACATCAATGTAAGTTAACATAAATAAGTTAAAAACGTTACAGGTAGTAGACGTCATTTGCTGGTAGCTGTTACGAACGCAACTCCTATTTAAGTCGACAATCAGTAGGGAGCAAATGTTACTGCATTCCGGTTTGAAGGGAGTTGGGAGTCAGTGAAATTATTGTATTAACAAGATTTGACACCTTATGTCTCAAAGCGAAAAACGCAATGTATCACAGTGTATACCATCTTAACCAGAGTCAGGTTGTTACACGTGCAAGCGAATCACTTACCACCAGGTGAACGCCTTGCTCAGCTCGTCTCACCTCGTCAAACAAAAAAATAAATAGATTGTACTTTAACTTTTAATTCAAATCTTTTATCTTTTGTTATATATTGAGATATTGTGCCATAATATATTTAGTATGTTTATATGTTATTTATTTTTATGCATGCATTTATGTATATATGTTTTAATATATACCTAAATTATATGATTAGTTTTATTTAATCAATGTTGCTATTTACTTTCCCCTGCGTGCTAGTCTTATTAATTAGTCAACCTAGGCCATCCTAGGTTGACTAATAGAAAATGTCTAATAGTCAACAAATAAATGTAACAAATTTTTTGGGTTTTAAAAAAGATTTAGAATAAATAAACAGATATAAAGTTAATGGAGCATTTTAGGACACAATTATTATGTTTTTGGGGAGTATGTTCCTCGCGTATGCTGTGGATCAGTCTGGATTGCACAAACGTCTCGCTTTGTTCGCTATTAAAACAATTGGGTACTCTCATTACAAGTAAGAAGTAAATTGTTCTAAAACTTAATAAAATTCCAAATTTACATTCCCTTTTTATTGTCATAAAATAATTTCTTCCTCTACCATTAAAAAAGACCATTTATGTATTGAAAATTTTACGCTCTCTGATTCTTGTTTCTTGAAAATATATTGTGTCATACCTACAACATATTTCTTTGGTGTGTCATAAAAAATTACAATTATATGTTATTATTTTTTTACTTTTAATTATACTTTATGTAATATTTTTTACTTAACATTCAAAAATCTATTGACAGATTACTGTTCGCCATGTCGTTTATCACAATGTTCATTTCAATGTGGATCACAAACACAGCGGCCACCACTATGATGATACCCATAAATTTCGCAATCCTTCAAGTGTTTGAAGACGTAAGCAATAAAAATATTATATATAATTCATAACTATTAATTAATATCAATGAATTAGTAAACGGTGCATAATGTCTTATACAATTGATTATAGTAATTTGTGACAACATCCTTAAATATATTTAATGAAAATTAACAAAATTTCATTTCTGTTATAAAATAATATATAATTCTAACTAGTAGAGACACCCCTAAAAGATTTACTTTTAATTAATTTTTTTTTCAGCAAAGCATTCTTAAAATATATGATATTGGTCCTGACGGAGAAAATGTTGCATCTGATATTGCTACATGCTACTTCTGTGCATCTACATACTCAGCTACAATTGGTAAGTAAATAAGAAAAAATCATCTGTTTTCAGAACATAACTATTGTTTAATAAAATAACATGTCTCTTGTTCAGGAGGCATAGGCACATTAGTAGGAACTGCAACGAATTTAGTATTCAAGGGATTATTTAACAAGTAAGTATTCATACTGTTTGTATAACATATACTTTCAAGAAGGGCAGTTAAAAAAATAAAATAAAACATAGTACCAAGAACAAACCATTAACATCATAGTTCTACTGTGACTTAAAATGGTCATAGAAATGGTTATAGATTTTTTTAAAATACAAAAACCTATTTCGACTTCGTTTATTAATTATTTAGCTTTTTTAAAAAAGTCAAATGGTTCCTAAATTCTTACAAAAAATTTACTAAACTCCTATCAAAGTTATTATACAATAACATAGGCAATAATTGATATATTAAATAGTTAAAGTAATTAAATATAATGATGATGAAATGATAATGACTTGTTTGTTACAAGGCAAGGACGTTATTTTAAGGAAGTCTTACACAAAATTATACATTTTATACAAACGATATGAATATTTTAATTTTGTATATTTTGTTCAATATGTTTTACATTTCTATATCACAGGATGTATCCGGACGCCCCCGAGTATTTATCATTCCCAAAGTTTTCAGCGTTTGCTATACCGCTAATGTTAATATTAGAATTGTTAATATATATCAACATGTTAATAATGTATTTTGGATTTTTGAGGTAACGTTTTTCTATTTAATGTTTACAGTTTCTTATACTTGATAATTTTAATGAATATTTTAATTTTTAGGCCCAACAGCGATGCCTTCAAAAGATCTAAAATAAGTCCTGAAGGTGTAGAAGCTGCTAAAAAGGCGGTTGATGAAGAATGGAAAAAGTTGGGAAAAATTACATTTTGGGAATTAGTAAGGATTGATACTGTTTAAATATTTATTGAAATATATTTAAAATGGAACTGTTTTTAAAATAGATTATTTAAAATGATAGAAACGATGACAAAGGTGTAACCGAAAATATAGACCACATGCTTTTCGGTTTTCAGATGGTTATTTTATTATTCAGTTGCGCGATTCTTCTTTTCTTCAGTCGTTCGCCACAAATATTTTCCGGATGGGGAAATAAAATAACCGAAACTTTTAAATTAAGTAATCAAAAGTTGTAAGTAACATTTTTGTTTCATATCTATGTAAATTGTAAACGTGAGTCTTGATTATATTAAACATGTACTACATGTACTCTGTTTGTTGTTACACAAACTTTATATTATCTACACCTCACCTTCGATTCATTGTATCAATAATTATTTTATGACTTGAATTGTCTTTTTCTTATCATCAAATGAATTTATGGATATTTTGTTTTAACACCAACTATGTTTATTTTATATATTTTACCTATTCGTTTCACAAATTGAACTTATTTCAGCGTACTAGATTCATCAGCAGTTATGCTTATTAGCTACTTAATGCTTTTGTTGCCGTCAACATTAGGTTTTATTGAATATTTTAAACCTAAAGGTACATATAATTTATTGTTTTTCTGAGATATTCTCTGATATCCAAAATACTTGTATTTTTATAATGATAAAATATTTTCACTTTTAGAAAAAAGTAATCCACCGAAGGGGGCTATACGATCAGTACTCGATTGGAAAATAATGAATGAAGTAATACCATACAGTTTTATGTTCCTTTTAGGTAAAGACATATTTATACTTTCTTTGTTATTTATAATTCCGTTAACGAATTTATTGCTTAACCTTTTATTTATTATTAAAAGGTGGTGGATTCGCCCTGTCTGAGGCAGCTAAAAAAGAGCACACGGATTTAAACGGAAAAATCGGTGCTTTATTAAAAAACTTGAGATATTTACCAAATATTGTGATAATCCTATTGCTTATAATATTTACAATTTTTATTACTAACTTTGCTGCTAATGTTGCTGTGTGTAATGTTATTGCTCCGATAGCGATGCAGCTGGTATGTTAAATTGTTCTTATTGTAATCGCTACAGTTATATTATTGCGATAGTGTTATAGAAGCAATGAAGAATTAATATATGAACTTGTCTTCATAACTTTAGTTGTAAACACGCCGTGAAATTTAACAAACATTTAAATATTACATTTTGATGAACATGTATTTAAATGTGAATTCATCAACAACATCAACATAAGAATGGACAAAAAATATTTTTCATACTAATACGTACATGAAAAATATCTTTTGTAATAATTAATATTTATAAGTTGCCTACTTGCTGACTAATTATTAATAAAAAGTACATAAAAAACTTTCATTTAGAAAGTACATACGAGTGTTGGAGATTAGCATATTTATTTTTTTTGCCTTCCATAAATTCGAAGAAAATGTATAATATTGCTAAAGAATTCTACTTTTTCCACGAAGGCAAAAGAAATAGAAGTTAATCCGCTTTGGTATGATATAGCAGTTGGATACTCAGCTTCGTTTTGCTTCATTTTGCCTGTTGGTACTCCTGGAAATCTCATAGTGCAGAGCGCTGCCAATATACCTACAATAAAAATGGTAAGAGAACGTTCTTTTATATGATAGCAAACGGAATCCTGGTAGGCGACAGGAGAAATAGATGATGCAAAGGGGCATATAATCAATATAAATGGAAAGTTTTCTGATCCCTCGCTTTATTTTGCCGAATGCCTCATTGATGGTAAACCCTTCATAAATAAAGTCAAAGTCAAATTCATTTGTTCAAAATAAATTTCATAGAAATACTTTTCAGACGTTGACTAATCAGAATCTACCACTGCTTTCAAATATTCAACTTTCAGAGAAGAAACGGCGCAACTCTGCGCCATTTTTTTTTAATAAATATACATTTTACGACTGTTGAAAATGAATAATAAGCAAAACAGTAATCGTGAAAATAAATTTTAGCCCATTAACATTGAGTTTAATGAATATGAGTTATTTATCAATTATGATGACTGCATAGATTCGTAATTTACATCTCTTTCATGCAATAAGAAGTCTGATCGGGCTTCCCATTGACGGTTATTCAGAATCCACGATTACAAAGCTAATTTATCTCTTCTCTTAAATTTCGTGCTGTGTTGAAATAAATCAATATTAACTAATTTAGTAGTAAAATCATTTTACGAGGTCACGTATAATTATTTTTTTGCAGGTAAAAGCTGGGTTGGGACCAACGTTAACCACAATTTTCGTAACATGGATTTACGTTTGTTTCTGCGCACCTGTGATTTGGCCCGACTTACTAATTTTGCCTGCATGGATGTAAACAGTTTTTGACAAAGTGCTAATGATACTTTGAGACGTCATTAGATTTGTATTTATTTCTAATTTATCTATCTAATCAGCGAATGTTAAGATTAGAAGCAAATGTATTTATGTTCCTCTGCAAAGAAAACTAATGTGGCTATTATTTATACCAATCCCACTGACGTCTTTTTCACATTTACGCGGTAGAAAGGCCTAGGCCGATTCATTCGCCATCACAACAATTTCTCCTTAAAAAAATACCTTTTAGCACTTACTTTACTTTACGACTTATATAAAACATTTATAATGAAAACAAAATAACAGCTAGGTTCTAGGTAAAGCCTTATTAAGTAGAATTAAAAAAAAATCTAAAAACGTTTATTTAGGAATTAAAGTACTGGAAAATAATTAGGATTTGGCCCAATCGGGTACAGTTTTTACGTCACTCCAGATAACAGGTGCCCAAAAGACAATAAACACCCAGGTTAAAATTATACAAAACACTGTCGGGAAAAATCCGGCAACTATCTGCAAAACAAATATTTTTTTTAAATATGACCAAAAAATATGTAGGTAAGTTTCAAAACATTCATTGGGTTTGTTTAATAACCTCAAATTTATTATTAATATCATGAGACAAAAAGTCTTAGTAAATTGTGAACAAAAATATGTTATGAGAAAAATTAATAAGCAAAACTATACCATTTTCGGAGTGGGTATACTTGCAGCACTTTGCACAACAAGATTGCCTGGGGTGCCAACGGGCAACATGAAACAAAAGGAAGAAGCGATGCCACCCGCAATGTTGTACCACATAGGGTTTCTATTAATTTCCTTAGCCTAAAACATATCATAATTAAAAGCCTTAGTTATATTTCGTTAAACTTGTTATAGTATAATATCATCCAGTCATCTTATGATCTATCAATTTGTAATGTTTAAATTTCAAATTCTTACAAACGCCATGGTATAACCAGACGTTTAACTCTAGACTGGTCTGCCCATCGCTTTTGTCCGTGTTTAATAATTTTTTTCGTCTGTAGTATAAATGGGTTTAAAGAACTTAGTAACTAAAAACTTTTATTTACCAGTTCCATGGCGAGCGGTACGAACACATTACATACGGCGACATTCGACGCAAAATTTGTTACAAAGACAATCACTATTATGATGAACAAAATTATTACAGGATTGGGACACGGTTTCAAAACGTTCAACGCATGCCCGATTTTCTCGTTCAAACCGCTTTTTTTAGCAGCATCCGAAAGAGCAAAACCTCCTCCTGAAAATAAACATTAGAAAAAAATTATCTCAAATGTGTATATATTGAAAGTTAACAAAGTGTGGTTCAATATTTAGATTATTTACAGTATAACCATTTTATGTTACTACTTAACCTTCTACGAAAATTTGTATGCAAATTAATCTATTTTTCCACGTACAAATTGTATCCAACAAATTTTTTAATATTTGTGCCAGGCTTTCAACAACACTAAACAATTTTAATTATTTTTGGTACATTGCCGTACAGTTGGAGTAATTAAAAGCCTTGACGTTAACTATTATTATACATTAGTCTCTTCGCTTACCAAGGAGAAACATGAAGCTATAAGGCAAAGTTGCATCCATTCTTTTGAAATCAATCACAGACGTAACTGGTCCTTTCGAAAGTTGCTCGTAATCTAACAAAAATGGAATAATTGATCAATACGCTAAACAATTTTTTAGTGTCAAACTTTTAAATAGATGTCGTTAAAGAAATTATGCATCTAATCTTTATACTTTATGTTTCTTTAATATTTGTTACCTCGCAAAGTTAGGACAGGGTTTTACTAGCTCTTTATTCTTTACTTATTTTTCCAAACTAATTCTATGCATTGCTCACTATTTTCTTTCTAATTTACATTTATTTTCTATTTTTCCTCTTGTGCGTGTGATATATTTGTTCTCATATTACTTTTATATTCCTACCGTGTTTCTTTTCTTCTGTCACCTTTTACTCCATTTGATTGCCTCCTCGATAACCGCTCTGCAGTATTTTAAGAAACGCTGCGGATTTCATCCACACTCATCAGGGAGACGATGCTGCCTGCGGTTATCTCTTTTCCAATCTCAATCTCACAGTCGAGGCGCTGACAGTAAAATATGGGACAGCAAGCTACCAAGTATAACACGATCTGGTCCATCCCCAGGTCACAGATGCATGCGAAACTCTTCTTAAGCTTGCTTGAATCTATGCAAGTACTCGGAAAATCCCCCGCCCCGTCAACATCTGGACCAGACACGTGTCCAGCTCCACCAGGCGAAGTAGGCGATAGATAGACTTGTCCTTTATTTGTAATAATTTAAATACCTCTTTTGACTATTCATTTACAATGAACATATTCACGATTAAACAATTTGGCTATAAAAAGTGCGGAAACTTTCGACAGTTAACTTTACAAAACCAATAAAATCTTTCCCGTTGCCACTTAATAGTCTTTGTATCTAGTGAAAATAGTAGAGAAAGTAGATGTATCTAATATAACTGTGCTTAAAATATTCTGGTTACTCTATTAACGCCGTAGTCCAAAAAAAAATAATCAAAAAATTTTGTCTGGTTAATCAATCTAAAAGGCAAATAAAAATAAAAATATCTACTTACATTTAACTGTAAAGTTCTTGAAAAACATTAGATTTGATGGTGCCAGAAACATAAGAAAAGCAACTAAACCTGCCAAAGACGAATCCCGAATACTACAACAATATTTTTTATAATTGGATTATCAATTCTTTGAGAACGAAGTACGAGGATATGTGTTTTTTATTTAAGTTGAGACTCTGTTAATATAAGTACTCACAATTTCGTAGGCCTTTTAAACAATTTTTCAAGAAAGTCTCCCCATCCTGTAAACATTTTTGGAGAACGACAAAAGAACAAAACCATTGCACCACCAAATAATAAAACACACATCTAAAAGAAAAGTATGTATCATTATTTATAACTATTCAATGCGTCTAAACTGAAAATTATAGACACACATTGTCTGCTCCTTTTCTATAGGTATATATCATTAAAGACAATTGTCATGTAGTAATTTTACAATATAAATAGTAAGAGCTTATAAGTGACGAGACATCTTATAAGAAAAAATAATTTGTCAGGTGTCCTAAACACTATGTAAGGGTTTTTAATGTTACAATTAACTACGTATGGAATAAGAAAGATAATCTTAAATCATGATTTAAGGCATTCATCGTATTGCATTACTAAATAACGAAATTTCTCCAATTTGACGTCCAAGGGAGAAAAAACATGTTAAATAATTCTGGTCCATTAGTTACTAACGTATTCCCAAAAAGTCATTTTTCCTAATTTCTTCCAATTTATATCGATAGCCGTTCTAGCAGCTTTTACACCTTCAGCAGATATTACCGCACGTTTCGCTGCAGGACTGCTTGGCCTAAAAATACTTGTAATTAATGTAAAACTTTTTAATTCATTTATTTTTTATTCGACGAAGCGATGAGACCAGGAAGGCTTTCACTTGGCGGTAACTGACAGGCTTGCCTGCAGCGCGATTCTGGTTGAGATGGTATAATATACATCACCATATTGCGCTCGTCGCCTTGAGACATAAGATGTTAAGTCTTGTTACTTGAATAATTTCACTAGCTTACAGCGCCCTCAAAACCGCAAAAAAAGTAATGTTAGCATACTACTCCTCTTTGACAGCTGAAAAAGGAGCTGCCGTGGTACCTAGCTAGATATTCTGACAACGAAAACCTATCACCATTAATAAAAGAAGTTAACTTTACTAGAATCAGAAAAGTCTATTAAAAATGCTTGTTTATTGATATTATAACAGGTCCTTTCCTCATAAAACTTACAACAGGTAGACGTAAATACTACACATCCTTATGATCTAGATGACAAATTATAGCTCGTAAGAGTAGGAGTACGAGTTAAATTATTTATATTTACCTTAACCATCCGAGAAAGTAAACTGCAAGTGAAATAAACATTGAGGCCTCCAACAGAATCATTAATGGTATCGTAAAAGCCGAAAATTTTGGAAATGTAAAATATTCTGGTGAATGTGGGTATGCCCTGTGTATAACGAAATATTTTTAGGTTTCTGTTCAACGCGAGTAAAAAATTATATTTACAAATTTTGTAAAAGTTATTAGTAGAATAGTATGAAGCACTTAAATTCAAATAAACTTTAAATATTACTACCGAAGCAGATTTTTATTACGATTACGATGTGGTTCAAATAAAATTAGTTTCCTTTTTGGTTTCAAACACACCGAAACTAATGTTTAATCCTGATTTTAACTGATGGTAGTGAAACAATACTTTGATTATGTTAAAGGTAATGAAAAACATCTAAATACAAGTCATGACCAGCTTTAGAATTTTATGGAAGTAACAAAAGATTTTTACTGATTTGTAAACAAATGATTTTAAATCTTTCTTTATAATCGTTTCACTAAACAGAAAAAAAATAGAAAAAACAAAAATACTTTTGTAGAAGTCCCTTGGTCACTAAATTAGTTGCAGTACCAACTAAAGTGCCGATGCCACCTGTAAAACAATGTCACAGCAATGTTTTTAATTATTACTACTGAAAAATTTTGAGTTCTTACCACCACTATATAGTATATTTTCACTACCAATTAATAACACGTATAAATTACCGTGCGGCAGTTGGAATTACTAATTAATAGTACTACTAAATTAAAAGACAAGAGTGAGCGCAATGAAGACCAACATGTTAACACTCGTATCCTGTTGCCATTGGTAGAATTATCAGTGTACACCAAGTGAACGCTGGATTCAGGAAAATTAAATAGACTATATTCAGATACATTTTTTAAATTACTTAGTTTTGAGAAGCGTTTGTAAGACTAACCAATCGTTGCAGAAAACGTGGCCGCGCAAAAGTAACATGTAGTTAAATCAGAAGCCACCTTGTCACCGTCCGATGTGTATTCATATATTTTTAACAACTTTTGCTGTAATGAAAATTTTTACAAATTATTTCAGTTATATATAAAAAAATATCCACCAGAAAAATAAATGTACTTAAGTATTTTACTATTAACTCTAGACTATATCATAATTATTTTTACTAGAATTAATGAGTTTTCAGATAGTAATAAAAAACTTGTAGTAATGTTTCAATATATATTAAAAATGGCTAATAAAGTAAGAGTTCAAATTAAAGCTTTGTGACAGTAACGGCCTTAATTTGATTGATCTTTTTGACGGAAGTCTTTAAAAAGCAAGTCTTGAACTCATCTGAATAGCTAATGTAAACTAATAGTCAACGGTATTAGTCCAGTAAATAAAAAATTATCCGAGTAAGTTTTCACTTTATACAAATTCACATAACACTCACTTGTTCAAATACTCTCAATACAGCAAAATTAATTGGCACCATCATTGTAGTGGCAGCAGTGTTTGTTATCCACATAGAAACGAACATTGTTACACAACTCATTGACAGCAAGAGCCTGTTGAAAATGTCAGTAACAAACGTTAATTTAAAATGGAAATAGATAAATCAACAAAAGTCGATTGTTTAGATACATGTAGTAAACAAATAGTTTTTACCTACTACGATATAATTTCAAACTATTATAATATTGAAAAGTAAACAGTTTATAAACGGGTATGTTTTTTCGAAGGAAATTATATTCACTTACACGACTTTATACACCTACTGGACCTTAATTTCATTCGCTAAACTGTTTAACATAATATACCCATAGTTTTTGGTTTCTGTGTTTTATGGCAATATATGTATATAATATTTTCTTTTCTAATGTACCTGATATGGGTAAAGCCAATAGTTCGTACGGCTAAGTATGCTAAACGTACATGAAGACCAGACTGTTCGACACATGTAGCCAGAATGAGGCTGCCCACAAACATCATCAAACTATCCTGTAAACATTATTAAAAGTTGCAGGCTTCTTTAAAAAAACCATCAGAAGTCTCCGAAGTTCGTTTGCCACAACTTACACTCATATAAGCCGAACATGTTTCACTAGTACTATTAACTCCAGTTAAAGGAAATATTACGACAGGCAGAAAAGAGGTAACTGGTAACGGCAGGCATTCAGTTACCCAGAAACATGCCATCAGAATTAAACAATAGGCACACCATTGATGAGGCTGAAAAAGCAATAGCAATAGAAGTATGCAAACATCATCAAATGTTAGTTACACGGGACATTTCATGGACGCTTCATAGATTACATATATAGTTGTAGTCGGAATTCTGAATTACTTACAAGATTGATATAAATATCAAGCGCAAACACATACTTGTACTTTAATGTATAATGATTGTTCTAATATTGTATTAAATCAGTCTAAAATTAATATGGGTTTAATAGTTTACTTTAGATTCTGGTAACACGAGCGCAAGTGAAATAAGGGGTATGACAAAACAAAGAGTGCCTCTCCAATGTGCTACAAGAAAGAACTTCAATTTCTGCTTTGCGGTCAGAACAGGATCTTCCCCTCCTCGTCCGAATCTTAAAAACAACAAAAATTAATAATATTAGTGAACAGTTTTGCCTTTATGTGCAATCATTTATTCTTGCAGACATATCAAGGATATATTATATTTACTTGTGCATTGACTCCCGTACCTTAGAAACTACTTAACACTTAAACGATGTATATAATGCAGTACAATTGAGACGGATATATGTTGAAAAGTAATAGTACTATGTAGCTTGATGTTCTTAGTAACGACATTATCTGAATGTGCTCATTTATCATTATCATAGAATATAGTAGTACATTATTTACGTAACCTCTGATAAATAAATTAATGGTCATAAGCATCCATCCAATTCATCATATTAATAAAAAATTAAACAATGAAAAATCTTCTTTTAAACAAAACATGTTATAACGTTAATAATTATTATAAAACAACTTACATCATCTTGGATAACTCTTGGCTTATACACAAATTATCTTAAAACTATCTTATTTAGCGGAACACATATATCTTTTCGCAAATGAAAATTAGTTTTAAATGTCCTAATACTGAAAACGTTTTCTATTTGACAGATGTTCGAGAAGAGCAAAATTCGAGTTTAAAATATTGAAGAATTATAAAGTAACGACCAGTTACATTTTTCAAACTTTCGATTGCGAAGTAAGTTTTAATGGTTCATCTATATTGTAACTGTACGTTTTCCATATTACCACATTTAAAACAAATAATCTTCTACGAAAAGATTTATTTGTTTCGCCAAATAGGATAATTTTAAGATTATTTGTATGTAAGACAAAAGTTATTCAAACTGATGTAAGTAGCTTTATAATAACTTTAAAAGTTATATTGTTATATGTTTTAAAACACAATTTTTATGTATTATATTTTTAGTATTGTGGAGTAATTAGATGAGTTCTTATGATAATTTGTTTACATATCAGGAGTTATTGTTAAATAAATAACAGCACAAGATCGTTTTTTGTGGAGTACTTTACAAGAACCTATGTCCAGCACAACAGAAGTAATGTTCACTTTACCCACAAATAAAACTTTATTAGAAGACCAAAGAAATGAAGAGCTACCACTGACTTGTCAACTTTAAAGTATTGATCAAAAAAGCTGATATCGATCCATTTTACAATATAGTTGAGAACGATGTAAAATTCCGCAAAAACATTTAAGTGGAAGATTACCAATCAACCACGTGGTCTAATGTAATTTGACTATAATTCACAAAGGAGAATATTATCAAATGGAAATATTTAAACAATCCAAGAAAAACTCTCGTGTTAGATACAAAATAAAGTACGGTTACTTCTCTTCAATATTTAAACCAAATTCTTGAATACAACGCACATTTTAAAGTTAAAAATAATGAAAAAATCTTTAAGGACAGATTTATTTCAATTTACCATTCTTCAATGTGAAAAAAGAACGCTTTTTTATTTTTTAAGATCTGTTAATCGAATTTAAGCTTGCACGCTGTAAAAGCGAAACTAAGAGAATAAGATGGATATAGTATAGAGGTAGAAAACGGATCAAAATAAATTAAAGCACTTAAAGCATAATTTAGGTAGAAACAGAAAATATTTAATTGAATATAATGATCTACTGTAAATTTCAACGTTTCTCTCTGCGTCTTCTTCATATAATTAATTTATGTTCAAAGTCTAGTATACAGCATGGAGGCTAGTCCTTGTTGTAGGCGGTTTGTGTATGGGTCCACACAACGGTAGAATAGTGGCGACGCTACAAACGAACTACGAAGAGTAGGAATGAGTAAACTATTTAGAAACGTGTTGTGTCTCTTTCTCTCACAGCCGAAATCCTATTAATACTTTCATAGTTGTCTCTTTTTCGTTTCATAATATCTAATGCAGACCAAAAAGAAATTCAGTCATCAACATTAATATCTCCTTATTCTTCTTGGAACTATAAAAGTTTAGACGTCGGTTATAGAATACAGAATTAAAATAATGAATTGAAACGATGCTTTCATATCGTTGTAGGGGATTTAGTAAGTAGTAGATTTAGAAAGCTGGTTCGGTAAGCAGATGTGTAGCATGTAAAAGAGGCAACAGGCGAGTACGCCAACCCTGAGGTAGCGGGCCACGTGAGCGTTACTGTTCCCGGCCATCAGTTGGGCGGCTCGGCGGCCCGGAGCGCTCGCCTGTATTGCTCCTTACTACGCGAACAGCGCGAAAATTAAAATAATCTAAAAATCGACGTGGAACAATATCGCCGGGTGTTTATCCGTAACTATAGCGACATCAAATATGTAGCTGTGGCGGCGACTTGTGCTACAACGTACCGTTTAGCGCGAAAGATGCCTGAAATTATTAATTATTCATGATAGCATCTCGACAGTTTCCGCTTTCCCGACACGCTACAGTTTGATCAACAGGTCAGATGTCATTCATTATCACTGTAACAGGTCTGACATCGGTGTCATGTGCACCGATGCACTTGTAATTGATTTGTTCAATATAAATTGAATTACTACTGTTTATTTATTACCTTACTTCTTGTACAGATCTATAAATTTCTGTATCAAGAATGTTACAATAAACTTCATACACGATTTGTTAAAAACTACACCGGGAACATAAAGTCTCAAGGTTTGCGAATAACAAAATAAAAAGATTATATTTCAATAATAAACTAAAAAATATATTAAGTTACTGAAAAGTTCAGAACTAATTTCTAAAGTGCTGTCAAGTATACTTGTAACATTTAGGTAAAATCTGAGGAAAACGTGAAACAGTATTACTCTTGCTTACGTGAGTAGATTTCGCACATTCTTTTACTTTGTTCTCATTATGAGAATATGTTTATTTTATTATTACTGCGATATAATTCATTACATGACCATTATTGTTTTACTACAGACATAAATTTAAGTATAATAACCATTGATCCGAATAATTATAATGCTAGCGCTGAGAAATAGATTTTCTTTTGACGTAAATATTTTTAAAAATGTGGTAAAGCGATAAATTGTGAATAATACTTTTTATACCTATACAATAACAAAAAATCTTGTAACCAGGGTGCACTTTTTGTGATATATATTATAATAAACCTGCATGTTTTCCTTCGTTGTATACGAGTGAAACTATTTATTTTGTTATGATACAAACAGACAATAAACGTAGTCGTAATCTGTTGTATTTATGACTATTCATTCTGGAATTCAGGAAACGTTATTTCACTGTGTAGATATTTGCTTATTAATGTTAACATGAAATAAAAGATAAGGAATTCGACACTTTGTAGATAATTAGTAAAGGCAGAAATAAGAAAATACAATTTGGTTCTCAAGTTATATAAACGATTAGTTCGGTACGGTGAAAATATAATACATATTTTTGCCTCAACATACATTATACTCCTTTTACTTACGTAACCATATTTAAAATTAAAAATTTAAAGATTTTTATTACACTTTATTTAGAGTTTTAAGTCTATAATATTCATAAACATGGACAGATGCTAGTTAATTGCATAAAGTGTTCAGAGTAATTCGTCATAACTCATGTCTAACTCGACCTGTGTTTTATCAGTTTTAAATACTTAAAATAAAATTATGTTAAATGTAGAAACGGATTAAGAACATAATGCTACAAATATGAGTATAATCCACATTCTAGTCTGTCCACGAACCATTCCTATCATAATAGGTTTGAACAATGTCGTGAAATCATTTAAATTCCAAAAATGAATTTGAAAGAAGCAGACAACCACAAATTTTTAATGAAAGTTAAAAGATACTAAAACAAAACTTTTCGTTTTACTTAGTATTATCTAGCTATTTTTATAATATTTTTAAACTTTTTATATGCCTAAATTCAAAGGATGTGCAGTACTCTTTTAAAACAATAGAAGTATTACCAATTACAATATTCAGCTCTCAATTATTCTCAGAGATACGCGTTGTTTGTTTAAATATTCGACAAGCAAATATATGTTTTAGATATATCAAAGAATATAAATAAAAAAATATACATATGTACGTCGAAAAGAGAACCTCACCTTTCTCGTAGGTTAAAAATTTATAGTAAAACATTTTAATTTCATTTAGTTAACACTTCTAATATTGTGTCGTAAATCATATCTCCAATAATACAATGAGAACGTAAATGAAACATAATCTTATCTTATAGCACAGCCATAAATCTTTGTAGGGTTCAAACTTCTAACTGATTTTCTACGAATGCCTAGATTATTAATAGCGTTATGATTCACGGTGAACATTATTACTCAATTAATGTTCACTGTTTCCTACATAAAAGTCTCAGTATGAGATCATTAGAAATAAAGACCTTGCTTCTCATTTCATTGCCAACTTTTAACACAAAACAATCATTAATTATATATAGATTTTTTTCAATTAGGTAAAGTGTACGTTTACAAGTAAACAAAATATAACCTGTAAATATAATTCACTGTATTTTACCTTAAATTTATTGGGTTTCATCTTATTATATTCAAGTAGAAAGATTACTCCTTGTACCAAATAATATTAAAAGGCTTCTCTGTTAATAATTATTTTTTACTGAATTTATAAATTAACAAATTACTAAAAGTTAATGATTAGTTTAAATAGGTAAAAACATAATTTCTAGACTAAAATATAATATTTACACAATCGTTATCCCTCTTATGTTTAAGCAGTATAGTATTAAGTAATTTAATGTTTACGTACAGATTTTTTAACATAATAAGATATACAATCTGTTATGGTACTAATGATAAGGCGAAGCTATTGCTCACTGAGCTGATTCCATCAGCTGATACCGGTGACGCTGATAGTGTAGTTGTTGGAGCGAGCTATCAATATTCAGCTCTCAAAACAGAGATACGCGTTGTTTGTTTAAGCTTTATACATTTCACGTGTTGGATGTTAAATCTGAATGGCATTAGAATGTCGTACATGATTTAGTTCACTAGATTTTTATAAGAACAATAATATTGTGTAGTAATATATAGTAAATGAAATTAACACTTCTGTGATACAGCGGATAACCCGCTTGCTTTGTAACCCGATGAGTTAGAATAGTTTCAAAGTTTAGTTAGATGTTAGCTACTACCGTCATGTTCTTGATTTGTTACTTTAACAGCTATGTTGTGTTCTGTCTGTAAACCTTTTTTTATTCGGTAGTGGTAGTGATATGAGCGGTAGGTAAGTGATACGCCTTCCTATAACAACGTAGTGCTAATTAAGATGCTCAGCACACATTTTGTTCGTCGCTTTGCAATATAAGGTGTTAAGTCTCGTTACTTCAGTATTTGCACTAGTTTACAACATCTTTAAAACCGTAACATAGTAATGTTTGTACATTACTGTTTATCGGCTGCAAGTGGAGCTGCAGTGGTGCTTACCTACACAGTTTCTAGCAATAGAGACCTACCACCAGTAATATAAATTGTGAAATATCTTTCTCATAACATCGGTTTCTGAATTCAATTTCGTAATTAATCTATTATAGATTAAAAATAGGTAGGTCGATAACTATTATATTTTCCCTAGATCGACTCTCGTGATCTTTAAAGACGATTTTATTTTATCATATTGCACTAAACACCCTGTGACATGAGATAAAGTCTTGAATGTGAACACTAACATCAATCACATGTTTTATTTCTTTACAGTTATATTAAGAAAAAACTAAACTTAACTTCGATTTTGGATCTTTACATTCTATAAGGCATAAGATTTTATGATTGTAGAGGTGTCTTATTCAATAACCAAATATTCTTTTTATATAAATTTTTAGTGATAGTTACTGACAAAAATCAAAAACAATAAAATAAATCCTAATAAAAAATTACTTTTCTATTAGGATTGCTTCACGTTTCCATAGCAATGCTTTGTTGGGAAAAATATAAATTTAATTTCCTTTCCCCATTTTACGTTTCTTAAGACAATCGTTTTAAATTTTTAGAGAAAAGGCAGTTTTGCAATGGGAAACACAAGATTTGAAAATTTTAAGTATTATTAGCGTAATAATTAAAACTAATGTTTGGTTAGTTATCTCGTATAAAGTTAGGTAAAAGTAAGTAATAGGCATTTGCTAGGTTAATGCGCCTTACCATCATCGACCACATCTTCACTTACCACCAGGTGGGATCGTGGTCA
>DWLS01001110.1:0-23716 GCA_018246255.1 Pachliopta kotzebuea | reverse complement strand
TATTTTCCGTTAAAACTTGATTATAACCCCTATTAATCGAAATAAATAATTATGTAAACTGTTGTAATGTCTTCTGTGATATGACATTACTATAAAATAATTAATTTATCATTATGAATTATTATAATTCGTTACAACAGCATTAAATGAAAAACTCATTCATGTTTGCACACTGTTCTTTAGCAGAAATTAATGAAGATTGTCTTGTATTTAAATGTATATATAAGCTTATGTATTTAATAATATATTTGTACTAGATCTCCAACATTGATGCTCAATAGTTTTTAAATAATTAGCACAGTTTCGTAGTTATAGTATAACGCTGGTACACGTCATCATCATACAATTAAAGCACCCGTACCTAACAATAATCAATAGAAATGCATTTCCACTTACTAATGACGTAAATCTAAGGTATTAAATTATTTACTTAGCTAAGTCTTATTTAACTTGGAATAATTATGTATATGACATATGTACTGCAACGAGGAGGTAACGCAATAACATTATATAAACAGTGATGATTTATTAACATTTGTTTAAAATGAAATTAATAGCACGCAACCTTGAATTTGTAAATATTGTAAGATAAATTGTTACCGACTACACAGCGAGAACGATTAAGCGAAAAGCGTTTTATTCTAAGTAAATGTTGAAGGTCACGTTCATTACCGTATCCTCTTGCGAATAATTCCTTAGCTCAGCTGTGCTGGCCTCGCGAATCAATCAACTGGCGACAGGTGACAAGTTATTAAAAAAACAAATTGATAACGTTAACTAAAACATACTGCCCTTGGTTTTCGCGACGTTATATTTGATGTAAAGCTTGCTTTTTGGGTTTCATAGATAGTCAACTCTTACAGAAATTAACATTCTTTTAGCAAACAAAATGCAGAGAAGTATTAAATATCGTTTATCTGATTCGCTATGTAGTCTCGAACTATCGAAAATAGGACAAAGGATCAAGTAAACCCTACCTATCGCAGAAGGCGACTAAAAGGTTTCTTGTTCGCCGACTTTGAAAGCGACCTTCATTGCGAACACGCACGAGGTGGTCTCTCGTATTTTTAGTAGCAAACGGAGGGTGCAGGAGAGAGTTAAGGCTCTTCATAGGACGTGTATAGGAGCAGTGCAAGGAGGCACCACTGCATTTCGTAGATCCCAAGACCTTTCGCAATACACCGAGGATGATCACGGAAAGACTTTTAGCGGGTACAAATCCTATATAATTCTGGCTTTCTTAGAAAAACAGTATCTTTTAGGGGTTTCCTTCCTATCAAAAAAAAAAGTTGTTCATCTGATGGTAAGTGATAGCCCATAATAATATGAACTGCGATTTTTAATATTCTTACCTCAGTAATTTTAAAGCATATATTGTCTATCAAACCTAAACACGGTAATGTTTGTACATCGCTGTTCGATGGCAAAAAAGGCACCGCTAGTACCTACAAAGATAGTCTCTGAAAACGGAGACCTGCTGCCATCAATCTTCACGCATTCATATAAGAGACAAACGTAAACCATGTTTTACATATAAAGCAAATCTTTCTTGTTTACATAATGTTACAGTGCTGCGTATGTAAATTTAAGTGATTTATGAACTAATACATACATTTAGATTACAAATTTAGTTAAATTAAATCACTGTACCATAATGTGAACAATAAAGACTATCTATCTAATAATAAGGATAATTACGATATCCATACAAATATTATGTTCTTTGCCTTGTAGAAAATTATAAGCCATATTAAGTAATACCGCACCGTTAAAATCAGAATGTTTACAAATTACTAGTTAACGATCAAAATAAATATTTTGGCCATTCCAACCTAGACTATCTGATAGGAAATAGGTACGACGAGTAGTGTATTTCAATGAATTGAATTTATCACTTGCAACTAGTAAGAATTCAGCAGTCGAAATTAAGTCAATGATAAATGATGTACAGTGCGTCTAATCATACGTCTTTATATTTCAGCTGCTAAGTTGACAGTAATGTTTAGTACATTGAGTACATAACAACCAAATTCCAAAGTGAAACTAATTTTTATAACAAATAACGTATCAATGTACTGAGATTTACAAAGGATGAACAATAAGCATATCATAAATTTTCAGGAATTATAATTACATAATAGTCAACCGGAAAATAGGGTAACTAAATAAAAATTGTACATAAACAAAATTTTATGGGTCTGCACATAAAATTAATATAAGGTTATTATTATCAGGTAAAATTATAACTTAATTACTTAAATGAAATTTGCCTCTTATGATGTTAGTTACTCCAAACGCAGCCTTTGAAAACATGAACTATCCCATTAAAAATAGTTTCAACAGGTCATCAGGCATTTTTTTCTTCATTTTGTGTTAAACGAACACCATTTATTGTGCAAATATAACAAAACCCTTACGTTCAGAACAATAAGATAGAAATATTTACAAGTAGATTTTACGTTTGATAAAACTTCCTACTTTGCATATAAATCATCAGTCATGGACAAATCATGATAATAGAATCTATACAGTATCACAAAACTTACTCTTATCTGTTTGTATCTCGCTTTGTGACAGACGTGTTACCTAAAGCTTCAATCTGAGAATAGAGAGAATAGAAATATTACGTAACATTACTTTATTTATCAATATATATTTCAAGTGCTAACGGAAATGAAAAATCAAACAAAATTTCGTATATTATACCGAAATAGCTTCTTGTTAAGATATCGCTTCTCCGGCCTTGCAATCACACAAAAAAAATAAGGACTACAGCGGCCACTGCCTGCCGTAGAAGTCGTCCCTCAAAGTATCCCTCGTTGTGACTGCGAGATCGGGCGATAAATGCAATGTGGTCTCATTTTTGTTGTAACAAGGGGTTCAAGAGAGAATATAGACCTCCTTGAATAGTGTAGAGGTACACGAGTGCGTTAGATAGGATATACCGGGTCCCTTCGCATGTGTTTTTAATAGTAACCACTAAAGCAAAAAAGACATCGATTCTCAAAATAGTGAGGGAAAATCGCGTTAACAATCATACAACCAAACAACTTTTTTAAGATGCTTAAAACGCTACCTCTGACTACACCATTTTCTACTAAGTGTGACATTCTTAATATAAAATAGTAGTACGAATATTTCTGCTAGCAGTAGATATTCAATTAAGTTGTATGTAGCTATGATGAGTTAATAGGATTGATCGCTTTCATGGCTTCATCAGACGCGGCTAAATGCGGCTTTATATATCCTATACTTGAATACATTCTACTTCAAGTACCATAACTTTATACAATCCCTCATTTCGACACAATGATGATGAATGATATTGAGGACAACATATTTTAAGCAAATATGTGAAAGATTTTTTATTCTTCATTATCTGATCGCATCAGCATAATAGAGACTAATACACTGATATAAATACTCTGCAACATTTGTACTTTTTCAACCGGAAGACCTATATGCATGCTCTGTCAGGAGAAGGAGACGATATACGAAATAAAAAGTCTATTGTTCTTCTGGTTAAGATCATATAAAAGGTCAAAGTTAGCACTGTAGAAGGGAAGAAGAAAGCAAAAAGATAGTATGTCACTGCATCAACCTTATGACCTTTGTGCCTAACACATGAAAATTAGCCCCTAAACATTCTCGCTAATTCTAGTCTTATAAGGTAATACAAGTTCGACTAATAAGACTTCGCCTCAATTTCATAAAATGTTCTCTGGCTTTAAAGTTTTAAGAACAGAAACACAGTAATGCTGTTTTAGCAGCAGATTTGCTTTATCAAAGTGGTAACTACTCAATCGAGTTCGACTTCAGAATCAAACCAAGGTCCTCTGTGTTACAAAGCAAGCAGGTGCATCTTTGTATCTATATTAAGTTATATATATGTATATGTAGAAGTTTACGTGCATGTAAATTTGCGTCGAAGTTCCTTTAAATGATGTCCATCGAACCGGGTGTATTGAAGAAATAGCTTTGGGAGATAAGACCGCCATTTATTATGATTCTTTGTATTTGTTTCCTCGTGTCATATAGATAAAAACTTAATAAGAATGTATTAAATGTATACAACAAAAACATTTGACCATTGCCAATTATTAAATGATTTTGTTTAAGTAGACACGAAGAACTGGAAAGATAATTTCTTCTTTATACCAACTAACTAAATAGGTTTAGTTGTTTTATTGTTACATTATGCTTTTAAAATTAAAACCAATGACTGTTAAGGACGCACTACATTAGGTAGACCACAATGAATTGTTATAAAACATAATAGTATTGTATATGTTTTAAAGGTCAATCATCAAGTGAAACTCTAGGTACTACATTGTTAATTACAGTTGGTTCATACATTTTTCTTCTATGTATTCTTGTAGAATAAGAGAGAAGTTTACATCTTCCTGTCCCATTATTACATAAACGATAATTCGTAGCTATAACTAATTTCGTATTTTAATAAGTTCTTTGTTTACATTAGGAAAGAAATGTGTAAGCATTTCAAAAATGCAGCATTTATGGTAACTAATAGCCATCTACATATAGTTCAAAATATTAAGAGAATAATATCTGCACTAAAATTAAATAGCTTTGATTATTGTTCATAAATATATCATATCATAATAAAGGACTAATTCTAGGTGTAAACTTTGTATAATTTTTGAGTATTTTAAGTATGTTCATACAAATTTAATTTCTGTATTAAATGCTGTTGTGATTCTTTTTGCCGTAATCGCGTGATCATTTGGGCACATTTACTGTGGTATTTTTACAAGCGTTTCTGAATTGCGGCCTAATTAATAAATACCAAGACGGCAACCACAAATTCTTCTCTATCAATCAAATGTATTACTATTCTATCACAACTAATATCAATTAATCGAGGAATACATTAAGAACACAAACGATAAGTAAATTACTATTTTTAACCGACAATAATACATTTTATAACTTGAAACTGAACATAAAATTCAAATCCACTCAAAGTATTTTCTAATACATGTTTTAAGTACCGTTAATTCTTTTTTCAAGTATGTATTAAAATCTGTTATATTATGTGTAAGCTATAACACGACTCATAGAATTGTTGACAAATATTTGTAGTTTTATCAATGCTTATTAGCGTATTTCTTGTTTTGTGCGATTTATTTTGTTAACTTGATTCCTAAAAAAAATACCTATGTATAAACTATTTATTACATTAAATTATTACACGTGGTTAAATATCATCATCGTCATTTCGATCAATGGACACAGATCTTTTGTATCAAATTCCACAAAAGCAATTATTAAAATCAAATATAATTTTGTTTCCAAGGAAATTCTCAACAAGTTTCGGGATTGCGTCCAGTCCCTCTATATGGCCACGGATTAAGTTTTCAAATGAATAAAAATAAATGTTTATTATCATCTTTATTCTCTTGATGAACATTTCCACATTTAGTTATGTTGGGAGATAATGATGCTAATGCACAGTCACGTCTACCTCAACTTATTAACATATTAAAAGCGATGCAAAACGTAAACACCTTTGTACGGCTTCCAAAAGTCAAATTCAGTCTACGAAATATCAATCAAATATAACGAGTTTTAAAACATTAAAAATTTATTGTAAGAAAAAATCCTTTTATTCAAGATTTCACTTGGCTGTAACTGATGTTATAAAGCCTAATACTTTTTACTATAATTAACTAATTTATCAAAAGAAGTTATTGAAAATGTTTAATTACTAATCTTAAAAAGCATTATTATACCCAGACTATAAATATTAGAGAAAGTTTTGAAAAAATCGTGTATCTCTTCCTTCTTATATCTCTGTCTATCTCTTCGATCCTCCCCTCATCCTTTTTCCTTCGGCTTTCTCCTCTCCTTTATATTTCTGTCTATATAGTTCGGCTTGTAGAGGCCGGATCCATGAGCTCTAGAACCGATGAAGACGTTGCGGCCATAATAGTGGCCGAGGGCATCAACACCACCCAAAAAAAAAGAAAAAGTCGTAAACAGATTGCACAGCAATTGACAGTTGATATATGTAGATGTAGATTTTAAAACGGTAGGTTTCAAATAAGTTAATAAATTTAAATTGCTAAAAAACTTTTTTAAGGAATTATAAAAATAGAATATTACTCACTGTAGCGGGTTTCTTTTATAGTACCGCAATGCCTATTTCCACCGACTGATAGTAATATTACTTGTGACACGATACTTAACTTGTATGATAGACGTATAATATCAAACATTTATTCGGCTATTTATAGTTTGTTTTATTATAATATCTTTTACATAAAAACAAACTCGTACACAAATTAAAATAACTCCATTTTCCGGTGTGGTGCAGTGATCTATAGACGATAAATTATTTGATCGACATACGCAATTTTGTTTCGTAACATTGCAAGGAGGTCGAGGTCCTCGTGGCGGCATGTTTCCTTTAAATGATTTTTATTATTCCCTCCGCAGACTCGGTGACCCTCCCGCTTATTACGTGGCTTGTATATTACCTAATTTCTTCACACCTAACTTTATAACATTGTAAACAAGTTACTTATGAAATCGTTGTATATCTTTAATGCTTATAATGTTTGATTCGTATCAATTGTTTATTCTTTTAATTAACAGTTATGTTTTAGGTAAGTTATTATTTATCATAAAGCGTCGATATTTAACAATACGATGGTACTATTTTTCTAGTCACTAAAGGTCAAATTTCAGTATCTTTAATAATTTAAAATTAAATAAAATTATTTTTTTTCACTAGACTTTAATAATTCTTTTCTTAGTGTATAATGTTACAATTTCATTCACACTACGCAGGAGCATTTCTTCAACTAAATGAAAAGGAAAAATGCTTTAAAATTTTAAAACGCGTTGTTGCTGTAATAAAGAGGTTCTGTGCGGGGTGATAAATTGTAAAATTTGGAAAATTTTCACGTTGACACTACAATATATTTATCGCGGTGTTGCCCGGTTTGAGGACACTGATTAGTTATTCCATCGTATGTCGAAATCGTACCATAAGGACGTAGGGAAAAATGTTTTGCATACAAATAAATGTCGATAATTTGATGGCACGCTTAACAAAAGATATTTATGTCAGCAAAATTTTGGCGATTCTTTCGTTTCGTGTCAGACTTGAAAGTTTCTAAAGAATCTTCGTTGACTAGCACTATCGGCAATCTTAATGGACTTTTTTTCAAAGAAGATAAAATTATGTTATTATAAATTATTTATTGTAAGTACTAAAGGTTGCACTCAGAGCATTTTTCTTTCTCACTCTTACAATAATGTTAATATTACTTCATTGCCTAATTGCGTATAATTCTATTGTAGTATTAATTAGATGCTATGTTTAAATTGTATAAAGTTCCGATACTTTAAAAAAAGAAATTACCATACTTATCGGTTTAAAAAAACCAATGATATTTCCGCAAGTTTTAATTACTCGTCAGGTCACTAACGCAATACGAGTTTTAGATAAACTCTACGAAAATTATTAAACGTAGTGTGACATACACGTTTCCGTGCGAATGCACATTATTTGTGGCAACCCCAGCGTGTTGACTATAGATGGCATGTTGGCGCACTTGACCGCGCAATGCAGGGCCTTGCACGACCCTGGACCGAGACTAAGTGATCATCTTATAATATAGTTCCTGAATCGATACAGGGGTTACATGTGTTTTTAAAAAAAATTCCAACCCTTTCTGGTATCTGGCTACTTAGCAACGTACTAAAACAGGTAGCAAGTCTTTTACCGGAAACCATGTAGGTAGGTACCACCGCAGCTCCTATTGGAGCCAACAAACAGTTCTTTGTTCCACTTTGAAGGAAGTTGTAAGCTAGTGAAATTACTGGGACAACAAGACTTAACTGTTGTCTCAAGGCGACGAGCGCAATATGGTGCTGTGTACTCCATCTCAAATAGTACTACAACTAGTAATAGTACTACGTTGTTTGGGAAAGAATATCACTTACCACCAGGTGAACGTCTTGGTCTTCTCGTCGCCAAGTCGCATAAAAAACGTATTGTAAATAAATCTGTCGCTATTATAGCATTGTTGTGTTCCAGTTGTCAACATATAGGAAACAGTATTTTATTTGCACAGTACTTACTACATGAGCACGCAATAATTTTTAACCCCCGCATGTTATATTTAACAAAGTATCAGTAGATTAAATCAATATCTAATGAAAGAATTTTTAGAGGATTAAATATAAAATTATTAACATAAATTTAATAGCGTTATTATGAAACCAATCATCTTATTTCGTGGCTCATTAGCCGCTGTATCGCTTCTGTTATTGTCCCAGTGGAAATCTAAACAATTTACTTAAGTATTAAAAATACCATTTCCTCTACATAAAATTGGGAAGACCTCTACGTTTAAGAAAAAAATATATATAAGATACAAAGTTGTTGTGTGAAAAAAAATGCCGTGCTACCGTTTGCAGAGATTGGCGTAGTGATGAGACCAGTAGTAGGTTCAAAAGGACGGAAATATTTTTTTTATATATCCTTACCAAAGCTTTATTCACAAATTAGTATTTATTAGTATAAATACAAGCTTATACGTATACAAGTTCTTCAGTAACGTTAAAACAATCTATGTGGATGAATTACACGAAAACTGTCTTCAAGGAGTCGTCCATTGTGTCACAGTCATTTGAAATTACATTTTAACTAGGTGAAAGATAACATTTCCGAAGAGGAAGTAAGTTTCAATTATTAACTACTGAAATAAACTGCAATGGTTATACTTCCAACTTTATTAAGAGAATTGAAAAATCTTTATCCTTTATCATATTTGAGCTATGTAATATAAAATTAACGATTATTTAAATTTCCACAAATAATTTCCAAAATATAATTAAAGGATCTGCGGGAAAGCTAAATACAAACCGTTAATGAAATACATCGTATATCTGTAATATATAATGAGTAATCGATCAATTAAACTAAACAATAGAGCAGTGCGCCGACGCATGTACGTCAGTGTTAGGTAACGTTCGCGAGCAGAGGACAGACGTCGGGTACGGCGCAGACTTAGGGTAAGACCGGGCTAAGATCGATCGTGGTCACCTGGTGTCTAGATAAGGCGAGATGAGCGATCGCGTACCGTTATCGTTATCTGGCGTGGAAGGAATCCTCATCGTGTGCCGGTAGTGAGGCGGCATTCGCACAGAAGCCTCTGTAGGCACCACGCGCAATCCTCCGGGCGGCGGCGACTCGTGCGCCGATACATTCGCGATCCTGCGCGCGCACCTCTCCAACACCACATTTAGGGTGACGATGCTACAACGGTAGCTGTCGCATAAAAACACGTTCACCAACGGACTATATTTTGTGATAGAGTGAATTCATATTATTAAACATGGGTAAGTTAAATTTTTACAATACGAAATTTTATGATTTTTAATTCAATTAACTTACCGCAGTTAACATAGTTTTATATGAGGTTAATTCGCGTAAATACCCACCGTTTCCATTAGTAAGCAGTTACAATTTAGTTCTCATAACATTATTTGTTTAATATTTAAGCATATGTAGAAAATTTCTTTGAAGTTTTCGGAGCGATGTGTTGCTGATTGTGTCTATTCGGTGTAACTTATCACAATAAGTTAAGATTCGTGAAAATCGACGCTCGAAGACAATAGCATTACATACGGTTAGAAGAGAAAAAAAATAATTTGGTCTGAAAATCAAAAGACACATGGTTGTCACTCACAGCTCGGACGATTGTCCCCGGCGTTTCAAGTTGGGCTATGCTGTCAAATTTAAGAATAATAGCTTAATGAGCTGTTGACGTAATATTTATCTTTTCACATAATTTTTTGTTACTATAAATAATAATTATATTATTTGAATGCTACAAACAATATTTGATGACACCTAAATTTTTTTATTTCTCGCGACTCTATAAAATATGGATTTTTTTTATTTGTTACATATAAATTATAAATTAAAGCTCACATAGTTTTTTTTTCAAAATCTCTTTCGTGTTGCGTTTTTGATTTTCCTGTGATAATAAATTTACTTATTACTCAGAAAGCAATGTCTTCCAGACAACGCACATCACATCTATTTAGGTGTTCATTAGATTTTTTATACTTCTCTTAATGTTAAAATCTCTCTTAATGTTTAAATTTTAATTTAATACTTCCTTTAATTCAAACACAAAATATTTTACCTTAAATCAAAGTCAAAAATTCAAGCTTTGTGATTTCCTAACCTGTTTGATTGAATTCATCTTTGAACACATATCAAATCGTCATATTTAAAGAGATATAACTAAACAAGATTTATTAATGAGAAATCGGTGTTATTATTACTGTTAAAACATTACGAACTGTAAATAAACGATACAATAATTACACTAAGAATTGAAATAAATAAATTTATTTGTGGAAACCACGCCATTGTTTCTTAAACATATTAACAATAACGGCTAAAGTAATTAGAGAGGTGATAAAATGTTACAATGGTTTCATAGGTTATTTAAAATTGTTTAAAGTTTTAATTAATGATGACATAATTATTCATTTTTTTACTACTACTTGTACTAACAATATTTCTATTTATATGTATTAAATACGAATAATATTCTGGATCAAGATTGATCTTTCAATGATCTTAAACAAATATTTGTTTATAAAACCTTCATACATTTAAAAAAAAATTCTAAATTATTTTGTCTTTAATAACGAGAATATATCTATTTTACTGAAACTGATGTATCGAAGTAGTTTTTAATTATTCCAGTTTTACATTTAACATGTAAAAAATATTATCAGATTTCAATAGCCTTGCTATTAAATCAATTATTTTAATCCACGTAGATAATCTAGGAAAACAGTAATTCAAATATTACTGGCGATTTCTATGTAGTATTATTACAAAATAATTATTTTTCTACGATTGATGTTGTCTTTCTCAAACTAAGTTTTTTTTTCAATCTTTTAGAGTCCGAAGTGCTGGTTATGAAATCTGTAATACATAATTGCGCATTTATTCTAAGATGATAATGCGGAGTTGTTTAAACAAAACATCAAAGTTAAGCATTAACTAACAATGCATAAAATTTGAAAATAAGTTTTGTTACATTTACAAAACTAGACACGAATTGTGCTGATATTAAATAATTAAATTTGAATTGAATTTAAATTGACAATAACGAATTTATTTGAATAAAAGGAAGAATTGACACATTCATTAATAAATATATTTACAATGCGAACAGGGAGTGAACGTAAATCTCCCAACAAGCCGGAAATATTATACACAAGTTTTCTCATGACAATGAACATGGATAAGGCCTAGCATGAGGATATTGGAGTTAATTAGCCCTTTATAGAAACCAGTGTGGCGGCTTCATCAAATGGTAACATACAACAAGTATGTTATCATCAATTAAAGCCGTGTACGTGTGTCGGATCGTGCGTCTGCGTCTCAATTGTCGGAACGAAAACACATTGTAACTATCAAATACACTGTTAATGTTTATAGTAGACAAATTTTTGTGTTTTAAAGTAACTTTTTTGTATCACAACGATAAATCGGACGTTCATCGATGAAGTGGAAGATTTACTGATAACACTTCAGCACAACATTGAGACCATCACCTTGACAGCCTAAACTGGAACCTATTAATGTTTGTACAAAAATGTCCAACGGCGGAAATAGATGCTGCGGATGTTCTACCCACAAGGTCTCAAAAGGAATAGACCTGCCATTAATAATTTATTATATTAGTGTTAGAACTGGCCGGAAATGCAAAAGCACTACGAGTTCATATTGATATATACCCTTTTTGCCACTTCTCTAATTAATACTTATCTAAGAGTAAAGAATAATCTCTAAGTTAATTAATATTGAAAACACTTATAGATATAAATGGCGCTAAGTGATAATTGTATATTATAATTGTTTTAAGAGGACATCCTCCATGTTTACTTTGAATAGCCGCCAATAACTCCTGAACCAAAAGTGGGCAACGAACATGCCAGTAGAATTTGTTACAACTGTAACACAGAAATATATCTTATTATTGTGATTACTCTTTTTACGTGAAGTTTGTTCGCTCGAACTGATGACTTGTCACAAAGCAGATAGAATCAATGTCTCGAAAACAGATCAATTGAAACACTCTATGTTATGCCAAATTAGATGTTTAAATACAACAAAACGTAGAAATGTAAAGGACACATCTGATGATAAGTGATCTACCTGTTATTATGGCGCTGGTAAGGATCTTCGCACAACACCAGATTGCGTTTGAGGTAAAAGATATTAATAGCTTTCTAACGAGGTTTGTTGAACGTATAATTAGAAAAATTGATACAGCGACTATACGAAGAACTTAATGTTTCTCATTTATTACATCTTTAGCAATGTAACTGTACGTGTGTTTACTAACCTTACTTAAGGAAAACGAAATGAAAAGTATGGTAAAGAATTTACGAACGACAGCCATGAGATTACGCACTCAAGGGCCGTGAGCAAAAGCGTGCGATGCGAAATATCTTTGTAAAATATTAATAGGTTAAGTGATACATTTATTGTTCGTCGGTAAATCATATACGGGTGGGGCAACCTTCACGGTTAGACTAAGCGAACATTTGCATAAAATTTTTACTTTACACCAGACTCATACGCTGGTGCAAACTGTTTTTAATGCATGCATTTTATTAAATTGTTAAATTTCATTCAAAACAGGCGATCAGTCGGAGAAAACTTTTACAATTACTTGTTACACTCCACAGTCATTAAATTTAGAACTAAGTGTATATCTTTTAGTTAAAACATTTACATATTAATCAATATGACTATGCGATTTACTCACTGGTGATAGGGTATGTTGCCGGTGACCGTGTAGTCTTGTCTCTGCCGCAAAATAGTACTTTGGAGATATTACTGTTTCCGGTTGGAGGGCATTGTAAGCTAGTGAAATTACACGAGAAACGTGACTTAACAATTTATCTCTATACGTCGAGAGCAATGTTGTGCTGTGTATAACGTCTTAACATACGCCACGTTGTTATGAGCAAGTATATCACTTACTATCAGATGAACAGCTTGCTCATCTCCTCGCCTCGTTGAATAAAAAAGTATTTTAAATGAAAAGAATGTCAGGATGTCTCTTACATACATATAAATATAATAAACTTATTTACATTATTCAAAAAAGATATGTACACGGATAATTATTATAGTCACGGATAATTATATAGTAGTAGATTAAGTCATATTTCACTGTCTTAAATTTAAGTAAGTTTTATTTCTTCATAAATTGTAACATAGGTTTATCAGCAAATTTCGGTATTTTCTTAACATTAAGTAAAATTAAATATTTTCAAAACAATTAAAAAACATTATTCATTATTCTCTGCTACCACAAAATCAAAAATTGTATCTCTTTCCTCAATTATATGAGCTGTATAACAGCAAACAATTGACACATAGAGAGACATCATCAAAACGCATCCAGTTTAATTTCGTAAGCGTCCTTGTACACTCGCACGCACAATGCCATATAGTGACCGTGTCTCACGCACACATATTTGCTCTCCTAAATCAAAACAAGCACACAGTCAGATAAAACTCACACCAATGTCTAGTTAAGCCGTCGCGATATATTTATGGCGGTAAAACCCTTCATGAAAATTGATTAATCATGCGTGAGTTCCAGTAAATAGAGCTACTACTCTATTGTCAGTTTAAGATAAGCTTTGTGTACTTATATACTTTGCCGCTTTTGTACAACAGATTAGAAATAAGTCGAGCATAGAAATTGAAGAGCTCTGTTTTTGAAATAACGTATTGTAATAAAATTTCAATTCAATGTATTTATCTTATGCCATCGGTTAAAGACGTATACTCATTAAACGTAGTTTTCCGCGAAACATAACCTTAAAATCTTAGTATGAAATTACATTACTTAAAAATTGTATTTACACTCTGTGACGGAATGGCTTGCTATTTAACACGAAAGGCCCTGGTTCTTATCTGGAGTTACATGTTATGGAGTTTGGTTGGTGACAGGATTTTCTTGAACTAGCCTGGCCAGTTATCACCACGCATATTGTAAAACTATCATAATATCATTGCTGTATTCTGGCTGTCAACGTATGAAAGGTTTTACCTAAATTATTTCAATATTCGCGGCCTCTTCATACCAGAATCCCGTTATATTTAAACTACAGTTGTGATGTAGCTTAGTACATTGCAATGACACTATATCTTAATAACATCTAGAAATAAAAACTTACCATTAATATAAATTTGGAATTCTATTATGGACTGAATTGTTATGAACAATTTGTCTGTTGTGCAATCTGACACAGCAGGCGGTAAATATTATGTAGAATAAAATGTTTCTTTATTCGTTCTCTTATATTTATCAACAAACCAAGAAGTTGACTTAGTTTCGTTATATCGAATCTAACCACTTCATATTTGGAACAATGTAAATTGACGTTATCAGATCTTTTTAAGAGAAGTATTTATTTTCAAAACTTGATAATTTTATTATCAAAACACTTCAAAAAGCGGTATTTGCACAAAGATTCGAGTACCAGAAAAAGTTGTACCTAATTTCGCAGTTACCTGTCTACTGCATGCTATGGAAAATTTGCAGTATAATGAAAATGTTTAAAAAGATTGTAATTTAACCATTCGTGTCTATATATATGAGTTATTAATAAAATATTTTTCTGAATGTTACATATCTATTTTTTCAAAGAAGTTCTTCCTGTTTTATTTATGCTAATTTCAGCGTAGCCAGCCTGATCTGATCGCATTATATGTTCACATATTGCTATATATAGTTGCTCAAACTTTTCAATGTTAATACTTTTAATTTTGTTCCATTGGTGAAAATTAATTTAACGGCTAGAAATTTAAAATAGTTTCGATATGAAGACTACAGATGCTGTTTAGTAACAAGCATTTCTAATTGTTGGGCTACATAACACTTTCCATGGTGAAAATAGATCTCTCGTTTGAGACATAAGTTGAACTATTATAAGTAATCGTCACTTTTCATACATCAACTGTGACAAAATGTTGTCAACTTTATAATAGTGTTCAAAAGTTTTTTATATTATTTCTATTATAAGGCAATTAAAAAAATAAAACCTAACAAACCCCGATTATGTATAATATAATAGATATGTGAGTGGGGATAGCCCACACGTTTTTTAAAAATATGTATATATCTTTCATAGTTATAAACAAGTAGAAATAATTTCTGGGAATTTTACAATGGCAGCTTACAAAAATGCAATAAAATTTCCTTTTTTCTATTTATAACCATAATTTATTCATGAGGGTAGTTAGACCTTCACTAAAAATAATCAGTTGTGATTCTACCGCCCTCATACAGTATAATATAAATAGAGACTGAAGGATATAATTATATAATATTTAATTAATGAACATTGATAAAATTTCCTTGCTTAAGCAGAACATAAGTAACGAATTAAATTAACTGAAATAGAAATTGAAGAACGTATAAAGATTAATTGTGCGTACATTAAACTTTATTATTATCTCCATCTAAAACTAAAGTTTTATTCTCATAACGATACGAATCTAAAAGCTCGACTTCCATCTAATGTTAAATTATATAGTAATCATGGACCAAGAAGAACTATTTTCTGTTACTCCGATAACGTCAATAGTTACAAACCTTAAAATGGTAAATATTTTAACAGTACAGTTTTACAGCTCCAATAGGCTAAAATAAATAATTCTTTGCAGTATAATTATATCGGTTTTAATTACTTTATAAATTAATGTAACTTTTCTTATCAACAGGTTTAGATTTCTTGGAACACGGAGCAGATTTTGAAGCTGCGATTTCGGCTACAGGTAAACACCTTTTTATAAATTTAAAATTATTGTTCGCTTACTCTAACTTTTTAAGTGGTATATTTTAAGATTACCAAAAGGTAACGTATCGCAACATTCGGACGGCCAATAGGCTAAAAACATCACTGACAACTTGTTAAAAATCGCGCTGGATCGATGATGCGGCCCATGATCTGCAATGGACAATAGTAGGTTAAAATACTGATAATTACTGGTGGTAAGTGTATGTAGATTGCCGGAGACCGTCTAGGTAAGTGTCAGCGCAGTTCTTATTGCAGCCGACAAACAGTAATGTGTAAACATTGCTGTTCCGGTTTGAAGAGAGTTGTAAGATATTGAAAGTACTGGGTTAACGAGACTTAACATCTTATGTCCAAAGGCGAGGATCCCAATATCGTTACTGTATATCTTCTTAACAAGCGCCACGTTGTTATAAGCAAGAGTATCACTTACCATCAGGTAAACACCTTGCACGTTTCGTCGCCTAGTCAAATAAAAATATATTATATTACATTTTAAGTGATGTCGATAGTTTTTAAGTTAAACTTCTAATAATTGGGTACATTTGAATTTAAAAAAATATTTTTTACAGGCTTTGGTCGTTTCCATTTCTGCCTATTGGCGATCACGGGGCTTATTTATGCGAATACTGCGATTGGCATTACTATAGTATCGTTCGTGTTACCAGCGGCAACATGTGATTTCCGGATGACATCTGCTGATAAGGGCTGGCTTACTGCGGCCCCTATGTTGGGTAACAATGCAATTTTACACATTAGTCATACAACTTATCAATGTTATCACCATGATCTGTTCTGCCTCAATACATATGTCTATTATAATACGTTTGTCTAAAACACTAAGATAGCACGATGACGAACAGGCAGAGATTAATCTTAAAGTCATCTGTATATGAATCAAAAATTAAGTGTTTGTTATAGGCTAAAGCCAAAGAACTATCGCGAAGGAATATAAAAGCAATTATGACTCAATGAACACAATTACTATGATAGAGCAACTTCCGGAAAGGATTCTGTCTTTGCAGGTGTACAGTCTATAAAATAAGTAATGCTCATTAAGAAAACAAGTATTCCTTGTAAAGGAAACGATGTTACAAGTCATTAAAACATCGATTTAAAAACCGCAATAACATTTCTCCCATTGGAATGTTCAATGTGTTACTAGTTCTTTGTTACTTTAGGATTAAGTCCTAGTTTGTTAATACGATATCAAAAATGTATTCATGTCAGTGCTTTCCATTTTCAATGATTTCAATATTTATTATATGTATATATTACTTGTTAAAAATAAACAACACACTTATTATTATATCGGTTAATAAATTTCTATAAATCCTGTTTTGCTACAACAGGCCGTAGTTTTTATTTCCATTCAAACAGATATCGCTCAAGGTAAAACAATCGAGTACATTCAATTGATTTACTTAAAATTAATTATACCACCTACAGTATTGTTACTTTTTTATTCAGGTATGGTACTCGGATCATATTTCTGGGGTTGTTTAGCTGACACCAAAGGCCGTAAATTAGTGTTGGTGTCTACTCTCCTAATTGATGGGTTCATCGGCATACTCTCATCTTTTGTACAAATACTACCGATCTTTATGGCTTGCAGATTCGTAAACGGTTTCTCGTAAGTATTCTATAATCATTTAAATTATAAATTAATTTCTTTTCGCTAGTAACGTTTATAAATCAAACACGGCATAAGTACTATGGTTGTTATGGGGTCATTAACTGACGCCCTAGTAATGTACAACTAGATAAGATAAACATTACATTATGGGTAAAATTTTTCTATCAGAAAATTTTGTACGTTATATAAAATAGTCGTTTTATTGTTACCATTACTGGTACTCGAGGCCTTCTCTCATGAGAGGAGAGTCACAGCCAATTGTCCAACACGTAAATCAAGTGCGAATTGATGGATGTCACATGGCCATGAAAGCTATCGGTATCGTAAGAAATTTTATTTCATAAATAAACTTTGTTAAAAATTTTATTAGCCTATTATAAAATTATCAGCGAAACAATTTGTATGTTTACAGATTTACTTTGTAATACTATAAACAAATAGTAACGACAAAAAAATTTTGTAAGCCTTTAAGAATTTGGCGGGCAATGTCACCGCTTCGTATCTCTTGCGTGTCAAAAACATGACATTACACACAGATAACGTCTAACAAGCTACTTAAAGCTGTCAGTTTTGGACAATTGTACCTAAAAGAAAAAAAATCTTTTTATAGATAGTTACTTACAATCGCACCATGAAAAAATGTATTCTTTCTTGTTTAATAACTTACGTTACATAATTCTTTCATGATTAAAGAATGACTTTACCTTCACTTTGAACCATTTAGATAATAATTTTATGTACAACATAAATTAAAGCTTTTAAAAAATGTCAAAGTTTTCAAATAGCTTCTTGTTTATATTTTGATGTAAGTAAATATCAAACCATTACTAATTTTATAATTCTTTAGTACTACTTACATGGATACCTTCCAAGTGTCCGATTTGTTATTTGATTTTACATGAAATCTATAAATCTACATTTAAACATATCTACAATACTGCATTATATAAAATAATGTGTTTTAATTTGAATATATCATCTATTTAATAGTATCGCCGGCGCTATGGGTATTTGTTTCCCATACTTGGGAGAGTTCCAGCAAACTAAATACAGAGAGAAGATTCTCTGCTGGATGGAAATGTTCTGGACATTGGGTGTCATCTTACTTCCATGTAAGGATAATAATTATATGTTCTTCTATGATTTGATCTGCTATTTTAACAAAGCTTCATATATTGATGACAATGCAAAAAAAAACCCAATAAATAGTATCCCTGTGAAAGACGATTATACTTTTTTAATTAATTCATTAACATTTTGTTGAATTTTTGGTTTAATAGTTTAAGTTACTAGCTTTTTCATAACGGCTTAATGTTTTGGTGTTTTTTTTTCTAGTGATCGCTTGGGGTATCATTCCAATTCAAGGCATTCGCATTGAAAATGGCCCCTTTTCATACGATTCGTGGAACTGGTTCGTGGCGGCATGCGCTGTGCCTTCCCTCCTTCTGGGCTTCTGGTTGCTGACATTCCCGGAGAGTCCTAAGTTCATGATGGAGTGCGGCGATTACGATGATGCGCTGGCCTGCCTCAAGAGCATCTACAGACAAAACACTGGCGACGATCCCGATAACTATCCGGTATAAACCGATTAATTTTTAGATAATTTATTAAAACTTCCTAATCTCTTAAAATATAAAATTATAACAACTCACAAATTTGTTTTATGAAGATTCGTATAAAGATAAGAAAAAATATCAATTTTAAACATCATTCAATTATTAATAAATATTTATCTAAATAAGACATTTTAAGAAATCGCTTATTTAAAAGCTAGAGTTGTACTATTTTGTGAATCAATAACATTAGTTATTTTCGTAGATCAAAAGCCTCAAGGAGAAGGTGCGCACAATTTCGGTTGCATCCCAAAACTCACAAAAATCTGTGCGAAGCCTCAGCATGCGCAAACCTAAGGATCTGAAGAGGCTATTCAGCGAAATCTGGGTCCAAACTAAGGCATTGTGTCGCCCACCATACCTCAAATACACGATTCTTACGTGTCTCATTCAGTTTGGCTTAACTACGAGGTAATATTTTTTTTTTACTACCTTTTAGACTAATAATAAATAAAGTATGTTGTTTTAAAAATACGCATCTTAAAAATTTTAATTATAATATAACTTTATCCAATCCTTTTTCAGTTTAGTATTGTTAAACAAAAGGTCTAGAAAATGCCTCGTCGTTAATAGAATCAATCTATTATCGACTTCGTTATCAATCGTTTATATCGTATGTATTTATATCTTCTTCAAATAGATTGAATTGATAAATTTCTAATTAATTTTAAGCCTAACACAATAACGGAAATAATACTTTGTTACCAAACATCGAAGTATCGTAAATATAAGATAAAAAGGAAAATTACCAAAAACAAAATCGATATTTTCTATTTTTTTAACCTTAATTTTTTTATATTTTAAAAGTTATTTAGTTTTCTTTTTCGTGGTATCTCTGAAAAAAATTACTTATCATATAGAGGCACTTCTGTTGACGATTGTCGATGAAAGATGGAAGCATAAGACGCGTTCTGTTATTCCAGCTACTACACCCTCATGATCTGGTTCCCCGAGTTGTTTAACCGCTATGAGGAGTTCGAGCACCGCTTCCCCAACACGTCTGCGTCTGTATGCGATGTGTCCGGCATCGTAGTAGGAGAGGAAGCTGTTGCCGATCCTTTCGACTGCGAGAAGATCATTGACCAGAGCGTCTACATGCACACGCTTATCGTTGGTCTCGCGTGCATCCCAACTTCCTTGTGGTTACCGCTCTGTGTTCACAAACTTGGTGCTAAATTTTTCCTCAGTAAGTACATGGATATATACTATATCTAACATAACAGACAGTAAAGATAATTTCTTTACATATCTATGATGTTCTGCAGAAATATCACATTCAATATGAAGTCTTAAATCAAATATGTTAAAATTCCACAAACCTTGCTGATAATTTAGTACGCATAAATTTGAACTTGCATGCTCATCTTCAATGACCATAAACTTTCAATATTTTTTTTTCAGTTTTCAGTTTGGGAGTCGCCGCTCTAGTTACCTTTGGTTTGTACTTTGTGCAAAACTCAATTCAGAACTTGGTCCTCTCATGTATCTTTGAAGCCCTCACTTCACTAGCCATCAGTCTTGTATTCTGTGTACTCGTCGACTTGTTCCCTACAAATCTAAGGCAAGTAGCTATAACAAAACAATTACGGAACCGATACATATGTACCCTTTTATGTCGTGAATAACTTTTCGGACACATACCATTTTTTACATTTATAATCTTGAACTCACTAATCAAAACACTAATTCAATTTGTTATATTTTACTTGACGAAGTGAGTTTAACAATGAAATAGATCATCAGTTTTTTAATTTTTTTTTATTCGAGGAGACAAACAAAGCGTTCATCTGACTGCAAGTGTTACGTTTGCGCATAACAACATGGCGCTGGTTAATATGGTATACACAGCACCACATTGAGCTCGTCGTCTAAAACAAAAGGTGTTAAGTCCCGTTACCTTAGTAAATTCTCTAGCATACAGCACCCTTCAAACCGGAACACAGTAATGTTTTCACATTATTAATTGGCAGTAGAAATAGAAGTTGTGCCAGTGCCTACCTAGATGATCTCCGGCAAAAGAGATCTACCGCCAGGCAATTAGATTGATTTTAAACAATTTATTTTATAATCTAAAAAATACTTTGTCGTTATTAGGGTGATGGCGGCTGCATTGTCGCTTACCGCGGGACGAGGCGGCGGTCTCATTGGAAACCTGTCCTTTGGCTACCTCATCGACATTAACTGTATAGTGCCCATTGTAGTCTTCGCAGCATTCCTACTTAGTAAGTTGTATTTATTATACTTATATTTAGCCTCCTGACAGTACTCTGTTAACGCTTACTCTTTTAAAGAGATTATAAAAAAAAGTAATATCTGTAAAATGAAAGTGGATTTATTTGCAAGTTGAAAAGTTATATTACATAACTTTAACGTGATTTTTTTTTTCAGTTGCTGCCATACTCTGCTTCTTCTTGCCAAAGACTGGACAAGAGGCATTGGATTAAAATGAAACAAGTGTAAACCAAAATTTAGTTAGTGCAATTAGACTTGTCAGCGAAGTGTCTTACACAATAAGATGTGGTTTTACATAACAAGATGTAAATATTGAGAACTATATATTATTATTTATTGATCAAGTTACCTATTTATTTAGTGCTGAACCGAGACTCGTTATGAAAGTTAAGATCGGGCGTTCCTGGGTTACCAATTTACTGTGATTCTGTACGAACAATGTCTTATGTCTGATAAGATTGAAGAACAGTATTTTAGAGATGACTTTAATATAATGCCCTTTAAATTATTGTACGTAATTATTATTAAAGGTTATTTCACCTTACATTATGCTGTTTTATTCAATATATTTTAGGTTTTTACCAAGTAATTCTCCCTCACCGGAAGTACTTTTCCAGTGTTCCTGTTTCTAGAGAAATTTTTGTATTAACGAGACTTAATATCACATATCTGAAGGCATTGAGAACCATAAATATGTAAATATATAACAGGACAAGTCTGTTATGGGCTTACATATAACTTATTACTTGCAAATGAAAAATAATTTCAATCGAAATCAAAAATTCAATCGGATAACGACTCCACCAACTTTCACAACAAAACAGTCAATTATCACCAATTTGACTTATCTCCAGTTCACTCAGTTTGTTTATGGGGATCATTATAAAAATTCGCTCCTGCCAATGCTCATCATTTTGCTTATATAATTCCCTGCCTAATTAAAAAAATACTATATGTTAAGAAATAATTACATGTTCAGACAGAGGTAAAAAAGTAATCTATGAAAAATTTATATATTAATACAGCAAACATTTATTAAACAAAAAATTAAGATCATTTACAAAGAATTATAATTAAATAAAAATATATTTATCCTACACTACAATAGAAAGTATAGAGAACAAATTTAAATTATAAAATTTTTAACAACATTAAAGTATTCGGTGCTTAAACTCAACACCTCATGGCAATAAGTAGAGACACAATGTTAGACAGTAAAGGACTCTAGAAGAGAATTTAAAATGCTTGCAATTATAAAGATCTTTGACATTGTATTATTTAAACATCTTATATAGTACATATAATACATAGCTTTATCTCTAATTAATTTTACTGTAACTTTGTATTGATACAGGTGATAAACATAATTACCAATTACCAAACATAAATATATTAAATGAATATAGTAAAAAACAATTTCAGTTGCAATTGAATCAACAAATACATCAAAAGGTAAAACATAACTACTCCTGTAATTTTACTATAGCACGGGCAATACCTGATAAATATTATAATTTGAAACTGTTACACAGATATCCCACAATAAGAATAAAGATTCATGTTTCATTATGGTAATATATTTTTGTCAATTTTTTCTTCAATGTGCCAATTTAAGCATATAGAATATTGTAATTTGCTGTGATATTGAGTGAAGTTAATATATAAACAAATAAGAGAATGTTCATATAAACAACCTGTATCAAAATAAAGATGAAACTTACAAAGAAAATTATCAGCGAGATGTTTGTGCAACACTCGGAACCTGAGGCAGACCAAACTCGTCGACGGGAACACCATCTTTGTTACGTATACTGTCTGACCCTGGTTCCTTGTCTGGAGCAGCCGGTGCCTTCACTACGTCGTCCAAATACGATGAATCATCATCCAGTGCTATTTCGTCACCTGTAATATATATATTAATAAGTTAGTTGTTTAAAAAAGCTAGTTGTGTATGTAGAAATAAATGGAGACCATATACAGAAGGTGTCAAGCCCACAAGTTTGTGTCATAATGATACCATTGAATTTAAGTCTCAATACTTATAGCTAAGATGCACTATGCGAGTAGATTCTCTCTTAGTGATTCATATTTTTATTAAAATGAATAAATTTGAATTTCAAAAACCATTGAGAAGTAAATCAACATACCAAATATTATTTTTATAGAAAAATCCTACGACTATAAATTAAGCTTGTAGATGTTTACACTTGAAGAAAGTTAAGTGAATAAATTTTTTAAAAAAACTTTTATGTAATACTTAAAATTAGGGTCTAATGGGGGGGGGGGGGCTTTAAAGCAAACCGGCAATCAGGGCCAGGCCACCTAAAATGGGGGAGAGGGGTTGGGT
>DWLS01001109.1:0-23742 GCA_018246255.1 Pachliopta kotzebuea | reverse complement strand
ACCGCCTTTTGTGAAAATCCTTATGTACTTTCTTTTTTTGTAACTCTGTGATAGTGCACAATAAAGTATATTTGTAAATTAGTAATTTTGTAGTCTGGAAATACAGTAACAGAATGAAATTTATGTATAAATATTTTAAGCTTCATAGTTTTTTGTTAATTGGTAAGAATATTGGTATAATACAATGTATATATAAAAATAACAGGAATGTTTTATTGATTAGCGTGTAGAATTTTAGAATGTATAAAATTAATTTGAGGTTTGTTTGTTTGGTACAGGTGTTGAGAACCCGTGCGCGCGTGCGAGTTGCCCGTGGGGCGGCGCGTGCGTATCGCGCAGCGGCGCCGCGCAGTGCGCATGCCCGGTGTGCGACGCTACTCTCGCGCCCGTGTGCGCCTCCGACCACAACACATACGGCAGCGAATGCAAAATGCGCATGCACGCCTGCCAGTCGAACATTAAAGAAAACGAATTGCAAGCGCTTTATAATGGAACATGCCGTAAGTTATTTATTAATTTATATTTACAAATGATTACTGGCTGTACGTCTCTGTTACTGGAGGTCCAATCGCAGCGCCTATATTTGCTGACAAACAATAGTCCATAATAATAAACATTCATAAGTGTTTATTTTTTACAATAAAATAATGTATTTAAAATGATGAATATTTATTCAAAATTTGGTGCGTGTTGAATATTACATTACTCTTCTTATCACTTGAAAACTAGATAATTTAATTAGCATTCTAAATTTTTTAGCTATATAATAATATGAACTGTATTATTTGTGAAAATATTAATACTTTTCTTTGGAAATATAATAAGTGTCTGTTACGTTTGATGTACGATAAAAGAGTTATAATATTCCTAAAAGAATCTAACTCATAAAACACTCAAAGCTTAAGATTAGCATTCCAGCTGTGAGTGAATATAAACGGGAGACAGACGAGAGAATCAATTAGAAAATTCCCTCTTCAAGTGAAATCGCTATTAATTTCCCGTGAAGAATCTCTTTTCTTTTATAAAGTTATCTATAAAATGCGTAAGAAATTCCTGCGCCGTCTAAAAGAATGCTTGTTATAATATTACTTATATACATTTTTCGTGGTGAATCTGAACATCAATTTCGCTTTTCTTTCCCATGAAAATGTCAGTTTTAGCAACAGTAATTTGAGAAAAAATGGTCGTTATGTCATAAATGCCAAAGCTATTTTTTAATACTTGCTTCACGAAAAATGATAGTGTTAGAATGGCGATTTTTTTGTTTACATCCAGTGACAACGCGTATTTTATTTACCTGTATGAGTATCCTTTGTTAACTTTTATTGGATTTGTGAGTAAAGGCTGGGCAAGACAGATTTGACTTTCTTATATTAAAGCTAAAGATATATTACTACACATATGTATCAAACATAAGGATGGTCTAAAAAATTATTTGATTGTATAGACTTTGGCCAAAACCTTATAGTAGATTTATAAAACTGTAGTTATGAATCCTATCTTATATATCAACTTAATGATGGCATAAATACTCCAACAAAGTAATAAGAAAACCTAATACTGTTCATAAAATTCTATACCAAATTAACTTTTATATTATTTACTCTGTAAATCTTAATATCTGTATGAGCAAAGATTGCTTCGAGAACTTGTAGCAATCTTCACACTTGTCACGAAATCGTATTAGCAAACACCTGGCATCAGGAGACTTTGAGAGGCTATTGCGTGTTCTCGTTACTGAAGTCCCGTGTGAGACATGAGGTGTGATACCTCAATATCGTTGAAAAAATCTTAAATCGTTACCTTTCGTAAAATGATTATATTTTATGGCAAACTTTTAGAAACATCAGAAAATAATGTTTTAATAGTATATTATTAACGTTTCTAGTACAATTGTTAATGAGTGCGTTGAAGGTTTTTCTCAAGTATTTCCTTGGGGATAGTATAGTTGAAATATTTATTAAAAGAATTAATAGTCTTCCAGGACATATTTAAAACTAATTTACTTTTATCGCGAACATTTGATAAGAAAATTAAAATACTTCCATGAAAATTAATAATATCTTATAAAAAAAGTAAACTCAAAACTTGTTCAATGGTTTCAAAGACGTAATCAACTTATTTATAACACATATATAAAAAAAAAACATAAATATTATTCGTAATCTATTTTGTTTTAATATCACCCAATAAGAAGTATAACAAAAAATTAAAACTAACATTGTCACCCCGCGGCAACTAATCAGATTTATATACTTTACACGTTGGCTTCTAATAATAGAACATATAGACGTAACACATAGGTCAGTGACTTCAAAATGTTCAGATATTAAATTAATAACATTCTTCTGGTTTATTTCTAACATTGTAATGAGTATTTTTTATAATCTACATTTAATTTAAATAATTAAGAACAAGATGTAACAGCATCAATGTTTGAACACAATTTAAATTAATCCTCCCTCTTCATCGTTTTATTTTGTAAATAAAAATGTTATATGTGATGAAAAGGTATTTTTAATGAACACGTATTATTTGTTTACGTATGATACCAAATTCAACTGTAATAAAAAATGCTGGTAACGAAATAAATAACTTTAAATTTCCGATGTAATTAATATTGTAACCGGTATAATTTTATTGTAAAGAAATAAATATTTCTTAACTACTAAAAACGTGTGTTGTGCAAACTAACTAAATATTCTCACAGTACAATAAAAAGTACTCGGAACACAAGTGCGCCCTCCGCATGATCTAAGAAGAAACAACGAGAATAGTTAATTATAGGATGGATAATGACATCCTTCACCGGCTACGTAGTATGGCGACTATTGCAATTACCCCTCATGAATAATCAGAGAGGGAACGGATATACGTCCTCCCTCCGATTACGTACGTTTAGTACTTGTTGCTACAGCTTTAGTATCCTACTCTCTTTTCGAGCAGTTGGTTTTTTTTTAACGAAGACCGTTTTGGGTATGTTTCTCCTCAGCATCTTTTTTAAAGGGAAAAGTACTATGTAAACATTTTGTATTGCTATTTGGAGGTACTGGAGCTCGAGTAATTGCTGTGGTAATGGGTCGAAATTTATGTGTAACAACCTAACTACTACCACTTTGTTATGAATAGCCATACAATTAGATGTTTATAACAGTATTATTTAATTTTGGTGCAGAAACGTGTGCCGATATTTTGTGTCAAGGAGGAGGAGATTGTGTGCTGGACACTGACACGGGCCGGCCTGTTTGTCGCTGCAACCACAACTGTACTGAAGCGCTGGTAAGTTTGTTTAATATAGTTACAACATTAAACGTATTAAATATTTAAATTAAACGTTTCATATACTAACCAAAGAAAAATACTACATAATTGTAATATTTATTTTCTATATATGAATAAAAACATCCTCTTGATTTACCAATTGTCTTTATCCCTTTTTTTTTACTGACACAACGTACAACCAGAATTTTAAAACATAACTTATATTTATGACATAATTTAAATTTATAAGTTTAATCTAGTTAAGTGATACAATTATTTTTGTTTGTAATTGTGGTACAACGGGTTTCATATATTTGTTAAGGACTAAAAACTAAAAAATGAATTTGAGATTCTTTGTCATTTTAAAGAAAACCTTTTGTACTTTAAGTATACGGTAAAGACGGTCTCCGTGAACGTTATTGGGTAAATTAATTTACAACGAAAAATCAATAATTTTTATATTAATATGACAACAGGAATCAGAAGTAGTATGCGGTACAGACGGCCAAACGTACATGTCCCAATGCGAACTCGACTCGACGGCGTGTCGGGAACAGAACGACTTGCGGCTTGGTTACCGAGGTGACTGCGGTAAGTTACCTACAGCAACCGTTATTCCACCTCTCACTGAAACTCTTCATATGGTTGTCTCGTTCATATCACTGTACAAAAAAAGGAAAACAAATTTACTCGTCGAAACAAATGTTTCAAAATCTAAAGAATAATTTTATGTACAGTATACTATTGAGTACAAAATTGTTTAAATTACTTACATTAAATGTTTTCTACATTAGTACTAATTCGCTGCAAAGTGGATTGACAACCTGGTGGAGGTCACGGGAAACCGTTAAGTGCGGACATCACGATATCAATCGATTGTTTGGTGGAATCCTAAAAGTAGAAGTATATTGACTGATTCTAATGATATTAGTATTCAAATTCGACTGTTTTAATCATTGTATATTTATTTACGAAAAGAAAAATGACACTAAAAAAATTGTACTGGTCATACTTTTTTGTTTTTTTATATAATTTTATCTATTGCCAGGTGATCGTACAGTTACATTACGTCCCTTAGTCGTGTGATGGAATAAAGATTGATCATGAAATATAATGTAGCTATCTTTTTAAGTATGAAATATTAGTTGTATTTCAACTTATTATTACGAATGCAATTTTAATTAGTTAAAATTAATATATATCCAAGCATTAACCGTATACATATATTCGAATAACAAAAGGAAAGGTAAAAAGGTTCACGGAGCAACATTCGAAAAGAAAATGAAGCGGAAGAGCCTGAGTTAACAATAAGCTTTTATACCAATACCCAACGCCCAAAATTTTAATTACTAGTCGACTGTTTAATAAAAGAGCCGTGGAATGGACAACAAAAGAGAGCAAAATAAAATTAAACTGCTATAAATAGAGTTAATTATTTTGTGCTTATCGCTGATGACATACATGCTACATTACTTATAATTGAATAAATAATTCTTACTATATCTAATAGCTACTCATTAAACACAAAGTTCACTTGCTGTATTTATCCCTAAATTACTTTGAATATAATTATAATAATTCAGAAAAATGTTCCGTTAACGACATGGTTAGGTCAATGTATAAAAGATTGTCATTATTATTAATTCTTGTGAAAATGTACGACGTAAAAGTTAAACTTGTTCTACTTTTATAAATATCCAATGCCAAATGAAAATTTTAATATTTGAACAAAGCTAGTATTTGAAATTTTTAATTAACGACTTATTTCATATTCCGTAAGTCTCGGCAAAAAATGAATTTTAATACTGGCGAAAGCATTTTACGTTTCTCGTCCAGCAGTAATCGACCGCTTCCACAAGGCTTTCATTTTGCGGAGAAGTGGTAAACAATCGTTATTAAATTTTCACGGATGTCTTCTCCTGGCCGTCGTTGCGAAAAAGAGAACCTTTGTAATTTCGCGCGAGCAAGAATGAAACGGAAACGAAGTTTTAAAAGGTGTTTGTGAATTATTTTAATCTATGTTTCCGCCATCCAATTTACTGAAGATTGAAATGCATAAGCGTTTAACGAAATCAAAGAAAATTTCATAACTTTTGTTTGCAATTCTCAAATTTACTAATTGTTTCAGGAATTTTGTATTCATCTTCTGTGTAACTCATTGTTTGTTACAGCACTTTGTGATGGCGTGCAGTGTTCATTTGGTGCTCACTGTCTTGCTGGAGAGTGCGTTTGTCCAATTGACTGTGCTAATGCACCCCGTGAGCCAGTTTGCGGGAGCACCATGCAAACTTTTCCCAATGAGTGCGAGCTTCAAAAAGCGGCTTGCAGGCTGCTGCCTCCGTCTTCCCTTCACGTTATATTTTATGGTGATTGCAAGGACCGACTGGCAGTTGTACCACCTATTGCAATGAGTTCGTATTTTTCTCTTAATTTGACTTTTACTAATTTATTCGTAATTTTATTATTTTCAACTCGGTAACATAACGTACCTGGCTTTTGAAACTAACAATTTAACGTTTAGTCTAAAATTGCAAACAATAATATCGTTAGAGTTGCAAATGGATTAGAACAAAATATTAACTATTGGACTGTGTTAACGGGCTCAGTTGTTAATAGTAATTCCAATATAGCGAACCATTCCCGATCAATTAACTAACTTTCCGCTTTATCGCACGACTAACACGCAAATGTTTGGAATTGTGTGGGTAGCTACGACCGCAATGACCACTACAGAGGCGGAAGAAGGTTCAACGGATCATTTGGGTGCGACCGACCAGGGCGGAACAGCAAACCCTTCTGTATGCCGAGACATCCGTTGCGACTTTGGCGCCAGCTGCGAAATAGGCGGCGACGGCTACCCACGCTGTTCCTGTCTTTTCGAATGTCCGCCCGACGACGAATACTTTCCAGTATGCGCATCTGACTTTAGACTTTACCCTAGTTTATGCGCAATGCGGAAGGAAGGCTGTCAAAAACAGCTGGAGCTTAGGTTGCGGCCTTTGGATTTGTGTAAAGGTTAGTCTTAAATGCATGTTTGGTAAATAAAGTACAAATTAACATAGCGGTAAAGAAGGTTAATAATCTAATTTCAAAAGTATCTAAATTTGATTTGTTTATCATAGGTATGGAGGTCCGTCCTTGCGGAAATAATAAAGCTATGATTGATCTCACCACTGGTTTGGAAATTGATTGTGGCAACGGACCACACCGTCAAGATTGTCCAGCAGGAAGCTATTGCCATATAACAGTATCAGCGGCAAGATGCTGTCCAAAAAGTAAGAATAATCCGGCATTTTAAATTTTTAGATTTCCAATAAAATCGCTACATACTTTTTTTTAAGGAAAAATACATACATACATTTAAAAAATATCAAACTACTCCTTTACACGTTCAAGTCTTCTTTGATAACATGTACACTAATTATAATTATAAAAATTGATAACATTATGTACAAAAATAAAACATTATTTACTAGGTGTTCCCACATTATTTAAGAAAAAGTAATAAATTTTCCTTGTTTTGTCTTATTATTATTATAAATTTTTAACTATACATGTAATGCTCTTGATTTAATACTTAATATAAATATTAAAAAATATATTTCTTAGATGACACAAAACATTCGGAAGAGAGAAAAGTAGCGCATTGTTCGGAAACAGAATTTGGTTGTTGCTCGGATGGCACAACTGCGGCTATCGGCCCTAATGAAGAGGGTTGCCCGATCACGGGCCCGACTTGCGGTTGCAATCGGCTTGGCTCGGTTTCGGATCGATGCGATGATAGCGGTCAGTGTGTCTGCCGCCCCGGAGTCGGGGGACTTAAATGTGACAGATGCGAGCCCGGATACTGGGGGCTGCCGCGGATCGGATCGGGGCACACCGGCTGCATTCGTACGTCTCTCATTTATTTTTATTATAATAACATTTACATTTATTTGAAACCGTGATAACACAATTTAAATAGCAGCCATATATGCTGTCGCGCGTATTGAATAGAGGCGTTTTCGATGCTTTGCAAATGAGGATTTTACTTGAGTTTCCGGTAAAGAAAACGTTAAGATGCAATTTTTAGTTCCAAAAACCAAACTACTCTTGACTATCGTGGCCAAAACTTTCTCTTTGTGAAAAAAACACCTCGAGTCCATTTAGTGGAAACATTAAGAGGGCTTATGTTATATTAAATAGCTCTATTTATGTTATTTATAAAGTTAGTATCAGTGCTGAAGGATGTAGTTTGTACATAAAATAAAGTTTAAGTCATTCCTAAGCAACCACATGAAGAAATTTTTGAATTTGACTGTGACATTTGTTTATAAACATCGCTATTGATAATTTTTTTCACTGGAATGGGTATAAATATCATGGGGATCCAGCAATATAATTAATTTTTTTTTTAATTTTTACTCAAATACCTCAAAAGTGCCACAGTTTAAAAAAAAAATTTCCAATAAATTATAAGATTTTGTTTTACTATATCGACAAATTTTATAAAAATGTATTGCATATCCATATAATCTTTAATCTATCGGCACAAGCCAAATTCCATTATTTTCGGTATTCCTCAAAGTTTTTACGCCGGAGAAAGCACTTTTAGCAATAATTCTTATTGCGCGTTTCATGTCGCATAATTACTATTCATTAATTATTAAATTTTATTAGCAATGTGATGTATTAAAAGAATATATTTTTACATGTGTTTAGCGTGTGGATGTTCGGCGTTCGGTTCCGTGAGGGAGGATTGCGAACAAATGACCGGCCGATGCGTCTGCCGCGCTGGTGTGCAGGGACAGAAGTGCACCGTGTGTGCCGACCATAGGCGTCGCTTGGGACCTAATGGATGCTCAGACCGTAAGTTTCAAATTATAAATACCTTTTTATTTAATTACTTTGAGTAAAAATAGTTCTAATAGGTTTATCGTAGCTTCGTGTAACTAAACCGTTTCCGATCTAGTTATTTTGCTTGAATAATTACTCTAGAGCAGAGTTCCCCAAACTTTTTGTGTCATAGACCCCTTGCCATGTTTTTCCGCGTTGGGTAGACCCCCTACTTACCTGATATTGATTTCCTGTAAATTTTTAACTGTAGTAAGGTTTAGTGTTAAAAAATTAAAAGTAAAAACATATGTTAATTTATACATTTATTAATTGAATTTAAATTAAAACTGCTCAAAATAAAATTTTGTATCTGTTATGTAAAATATACGTAACATTAAATAAACATAAAATAAGCTATAAATAAAATAACATAAGCATTAAGTCAATATTTTTAGTGAGATGGATGTGTTGAGATCTACTATCGTGGACACCCATTTTCATTTCATAGATCTCCAAATTTTTTTCGCTGACTTAGACCCCTTGCAGGTTGTCATAGACCCCTAGGGGCCGATATAGACCACTTTGGGAATCACTGCTCTAGAGCTTTGCTGTTCATTATTTAAACAATCTCATTCAATTATGATCTGTGTTCTAGTTTTGATTCGGGTTATCTTACTGATTTTTTAAAAATTATGCAATCTGCACTATCATTTTAAACTTTATTTTTACTTAATGCTGTAAAGTGTTTATGATTAATATTAATGGTTTTGAAAATTCGATTTGCATGTTTGTCTCTCTTGCGAATATTTGGAATAGTATCGAACTATACATTCCTTAAAAACTCTGTAATAGCTACTATGTAAGTTAAACGAGTTCTTTGGTCTAATATTTTGTAAAATAGTGATATTATTTATAAGATTTAATTTTAGTAAATATCTTGAGAAAAATCCTTTCTCATTCTTCAATTATTGTTATATTTCATTCGGCAGGGTTTAAACCTAAAATGGTTTTTGAGTCATAAATTTTAAAGAAGAATCTAAACGTCATTTCAAAATAATGTAAATAGTACAGGTGTGCAATTGATTACTTTTATTTTACAAAACAACTAGAAAAATACGACTTTCACTTGTAAACGTTTCATTTCTTCGGGTTAGGATATTTACATTACAAGAAATTGCCTCTACACTTTCTACTTTATTAAGATGTTAAATTACGTTCTACCAGTATTTTCTAATTTTTTTTATATCTGTTAGCCGAGGTAGGAGGTGCGGTGGATTCGTGCGCGGAATTGTCGTGTTATTTCGGCGCAGTGTGCACAGAGCGCACCGGCGGCGCTCTCTGCGAGTGTGCAGCCGCGCCCTGTCCCGACACCGATACCAACATGCTGGTAAGTAAAACCGAACACATACTTAATTTTTATTTATCAGAACCTTTCCCACTACATTTAAATGAACTTGTTTTATTATTTCAATTTGAAGTTTATTAAACAGTATTATTTTCATACATACCTAAAACTTACTTTTTCAACACACCACGTAGTATAGTAATTTAATTTATAATTACTTTCTTTTTATTTTTATTTAGCCTAAATAACATTTCAACAACATACCAAATGTTTTTCATTACAAACACAGCTAAGTATAACTTCCAAAATATGTTTATCGGTAAACCAGTAATTTCTTTAAAACATATAGCATTAGCCATAATAAAATTTCGTATCCTGTAATGTTAGTAGGAACTTCCACGACAAGTTCCGTGCAAGTTGGCACTTAAGTCACATCGTCAGAGCGTTCAATAAAACCAACAGGTATGCGGGAGCGATGGCAAAACCTACGAGTCGGAGTGCCATCTAAAATTGCAGGCGTGTCGCACGCAAGAGGACATCGTGGTACAAGCTTTTGGTCCTTGCAAGCTCTCCGAAATACCTGGAACTGCGGGACCACCACGACCTTCCTCACCAATACAGTTTACACAACAAGACGACGGAGCCGCTTCAAAATCTACGAGGCACTTACTCAACCCCGACAAATACTACAATAAATATGAATGGACCCGGAAGGAAACTCCCAGTGACTTTGATAACATTCTCGCCGGACAAAAATTTAAAGGTAAGCAAATTGTTTCAATTAAAATAAATAAATAAGACACCTAAGTTACGTTCTGTATATTCTGTATGTTTATCCTGCTTTTACCTTTTTTTCTATTTTGCTCATTTAACCTTAAAAATGTGACCTTATAACTTATTCTGATGTTATTATTTTTGTTCTTGTTCTGGAAAAACATAACTAAGAATTATTTTCTATTTTAGTATAAAAATACATTTTAGTTTAATGCAAAAATACCGCTCATTTTGCGCATTTAATATAATGTCTATCTATTAATTGTTATAATTTTTATTTGCTTGACATAAACTTGTTTTCTATTCTATCGCACTTTGAGAGGTACAAAAGTTTTTGTCTCAATGTCTTAATCACGCTAATTATCAACAGATTACGTTAAACACTGTATAAAGAAGTTTCCCTCGTCATTCCTGACACGGTCTCTTACTTAGCGTTAAACATCCATGTGTGCTGAAACTATTTTCGCTAATGAATGAAATCAATTAGTTGGTACTAAAGTTTTAAAGAAAAGTTGATGCAATTTATTGTAATGTAAGTTGATTTAAGGTAAATACTACAGTCAATACAAAACGAAAAAAAGTTAAATCAATCATATAAAAACTTTAAGTTTCATTAATTAAATTTATGGTAAACATCTTATTAATTAAATTACATGATTTCATTAAAAATTGCCTAATATTTTTACTAGAATCTAATAAAAGAATAAAACAGTAACAATATAAGAATTCAAATATTCATATTATGCTGTCTGTCCCGATCCAAGCTCCATTAATAAAACCCATGAAAAATGTTTTAATGTCCACTGTTTACATTTTCATAATACGGACTTAAGGATCTAAGCTTGCATTATGGAAGCTAAAAAAGAAATATCTTTGTATACAGCGTTAAAGTAACATAGTACGTTGCGAAGAACATGATGAGAATTTTTAAGGAAGTTGAATATTCTCCGTAGCTTTAACATCAAAGTAGCTCTGCTACAGCAATTTCCTTCCTTCTGCACACACTTAAATGAAGCTGAGGTGTAAAATTTCATAAATCTATTGGTCGTGGTGAACGTGTTTTTAGTTATTAGCGCTAAATGAAATTTAAAAATTCTGTGTGGGTTTTTAAATTTTAATATTTTAGCTAAACATTACTGCGTGGCTAAGGGTCCGGAAAGTCATTTAATTATCATGAAGTAACGAAACAAGGGATAAAATGCCCTCGGGACTTATGTATTAATCAGTAACTTGTTAATCATTCTGACTGCATTTCGTTTATTTTTCTCCCTCTATCTCTTTCGTAGTATTTTATGATAACGAAGGTAATAATCAAATTTTTACATACTTTTACTAGCTTAATTCACTAGTAGATATTATTTATGGTAAATTATTATTTTTTGCACATCTTTGTTATGTTCCGCTGTATTTATATGCTAAGATATAGTAATGAAATTAGGTTCGCAAACAGCGACGACCGCAACAGTGGGAGCCGTGGGCGCGTTGTTGGGGGACTTGTGCACTGAAGATGGAGACTGCTCAGCTCTGCCGGGAGCCCATTGTGCAAGAGGTGGTTGCGTATGCAGGCCTGGATTTGCACCTACTGTTCACAGAAAAGCTTGTATTGGTAAATATTAAGTAACATGTTTAGGATAAATTGAAACTTGTTAATATGTTACTTGTGAAAGGTCGCTTAAAAGTTGTACATAAACTTTGATTAAAATCTTATGTTTTAAAATGCAAACACAATGGGATAAATGAAAACTATTATAAAAAAGTGCCGCATTGTTGTACTCCTTTATATATACACTATTTCACTTTTTCATAATGAAAAAGCATAATTCTCTAGTTGAAATACTTAAAAATATAATTATACAAATATTGTTATGTAACGAAACAAATAACTTGTTAGTGGGATTAAGAAAGTTGGTTAAGCAATCATGTTTAATTCAACGGACGTCCCGAATTCTATAATACGTTGCTGTATTATTTAAAATATACATGATAAACGACGGTCATGTACGTGATGCGATTTCTTATTAGCAGCTGTGAACTCTTTTCCTCGAGCGTTCATGTTCATATTTTATATTTTTTATCAATTTTAACACCTACCACCATATTTTTTTAACAGAACATGTAACGCAAGACGCCACTGAAGAGTACAGTGCCTGCTTGTCTGATCCTTGTCACAACCTTGGCACCTGCATTGATCTGCCTGGTTCAACGTACACTTGTGTATGTAGTGGTCTTTATACCGGTTCAAACTGTGAAACGCTTAGCAAGGACGGCTTAACGAGTGCATATATCGAAACTCCTTCGTTCGATGGCTCGTCTTACATACGCCTGAAACCGCTGAAAGCGTACCATAAGTTAAATATAGACATAGAATTCAAGGCGTTCTCAGAGAATGGAGTCATATTGTACAATCAACAGAAATCCGACGGTACTGGAGATTTTGTTTCACTGGCTTTAGTAAATGGATATTTAGAGTTTAGGTGAGTTGTAGAATATTTTCATTGCATTTCATTTTCGTTTGGTTAATGAATTACCTTGTAGATGTAATTATTATTATCTATAACTTTTTCGTTCAAAATCCTCTAAAATCATTTTCAATAATTTGAAAATTTTTTTTTCCTGTATACGATGAAGGGTGCTTTTGAATTTAACAAGAAGCAAATACAATCTCATGTTTTATTTCTAATACCATAACAGGTTAGAAAGTGATAATGAAATTTCTGACAAATTATATTTCTTCTAGATACAATCTTGGTAATGGGGCAATAATCTTAACTTCTCTTGAAAAAATCTCTCTAAATGAATATCACAAGGTGTCGGCAAAAAGATATCATAGGGACGGAATTTTAACAGTTGATGATATGGAAGACGTTGCGGGTCAATCCAATGGTAACTTAAAGGCTCTGGATCTTGCCGATGATACATACATTGGCCGGGTTCCAACAAATTTTTCCAGGTGAGTTCTTATGTATAGCCTGTACTTTGTTTCCAGTCCAGATGTTATCGGGTCTGTGTAATTAATTACTTTCTCTTTCAACCAGCAATCATAAAGTAATGAATGCTTTTGTTCAGGGTCTTCGATAATATCGGCACCCGAGCCGGCTTTGTCGGCTGTGTGAAATACTTGAGAATAATACGTCATCAAGTGACAAAGAAATTGGGCCGGCCGGACTCATTAGTTCTGTCTATAGAGAACGTCCGGGAGTGCCAATCTAACCCTTGTATGAGTATGCCCTGTAAGAATGAAGCTACGTGTAAGCCTACAGATGGATCGGTCACTGAATACACATGTATCTGCCCTATCGGATTTCAAGGAGATAATTGCGACGAGAGATTAGATCCTTGTGAATCAAATCCCTGCGGATATGACGAAGGCCTTTTGTGTGACGTTAGCTCCGAAGGCGGTCACGTATGCCGCTGCTTATTTGGAGGAGAAGTCGGGTCCAATGGAAATACTTGCAATAATGGTAAAAAGACTTATGTATACGTTACGTGCTCAGTGATATATATTTAACTGTATATATGTCTTACTTTGATTACTTATGTAAAGCAAGAAATTTGTTACAGACGTGAGCGTAGTACAAGAAACATGGTCTCCTCAATTTAATGGGACAAGCTACATAGAATTATTGCCACTCGAAGGATTGGGTAAAGCGTTTCGCATTGAAATTTGGTTCTTAACGAACCGATTCTCTGGGATGCTCCTATATACGGGCCAGTCTAATAAAGCCAAAGGGGATTTTATTGCGATTAACTTAGTTAATGGCTATCTACAGTTCAGATACAATTTAGGGAGCGGGATCGCTAACATTACGTGAGTGAAGAATTTTAATTTATAAAATATTTAACGTAATACAAATTTTACTACGTTGTTTATTGTTGTCGTCTTTAAACGTTATACCATCTCTGTTATTAAATGTTTTATAAAACCAATATTATCGTAAATACAATTATCACAAATCACAGGGAATAAATATTTTTGTGCTATCTTTCTCGGATGAGTTAAGTAAATTAATTACAAAGATCCTAAAACAAGCCGTAAAGTACTAAACTTAAAAAAGATAATGAAACATTTAAAAATAAATAGAAATAAAAATTAAACAAAAATTATTGTAAAAAATATATGTTTGATTGTTGTGATGCTGAAATTGATATCCGCCTCAGTATGCGCTGTAACAAAGTTGTTACAATGCTACAGGCGTACACAATAGCTACACATCCTTGTTACAACTGTTCAATAAGTGTAAGTATAATTGTTTTACACGTAGTTCCCCGGTACCCATTACGAAAGGCCGCTGGCATCGAGCTCGCGTTACCAGGATGGGACGTCACGGAAGCCTCCAGCTCGACCATCACCCCACGCAGAGGGGACACTCAGCACCGCCACTCACAAACTTAGAATTAACACTGCCGCTTTTCATCGGCTCTTTGCCGTAAGTACAACAATCTGATTTACTGATGATTTAGGTTTCTGATACCGGAGATCGTCTAGGTAGGTACCAAAGCAGCTCCTATTGTTTCGACAAACAGCACTATGGAAATATTACGGTTTTCCAGTTTTTAGGGCGTTATATGCTGGTTAAATTACTGGGGTTACGAGAATCAACACCTTACGTCTCAAGAGGATGAGCGGAATGCGTTGTTGCGTATATAATCTTAACCAGCGCCACGTTGTTATGGGCAAGCTTATCACTTAACATCAGGTGAACACCTTGCTCGTCTCGTCGCCTTATCAAATGGAAAAAAGTTCTTATTTAGATTAAACCTGTGTCCTCTAAATACTTTAGTTACACTATTGTCTATTTTAATTATTTTGTATATGCATGTCGTATTTTAACTGTACACTCATCATAATTTGGAAAAATGTATTTGACGGTGATCATTTACAATAAAACAAAAATAGCATCGGATATATCTATGTACTGCATATGTGAATTATATAAAATTTATTAATAATAACTTGTTAGCGGAGACCCTGATGCTATAAAAGTATATAACGCGAAAACTTCACAGTTTCTTTGTATTCCGGTAAAAGAGACACAAGTGGTAATATAATTTAATAAGGTATTTTGCAGGCAGAATATAAAATTGCATTTTCTCTGAAACTCAACATTGCCCCTGAAATTTGCCACAAAATTTCCTTTCACCTCCAGTAGTCATTGTAGGTTAAACTAAAACATACAATATAGTTTCTTCTCGCTCACATATCCATTTTTGTGTTGATCATTATGTTACATATTAAAATAAAACTGCCTTTCAATCCTCAAGTTAAGGGTTCTTACCTGAAGGCAGTAAATATGGTAAATAAGTTTTTTATTCTGCACTACTTATTATGTATGTGGAGGTTTGTAAAATATTCGTTTCATTATATCAGACTTTTCCATTAGAATTCCACTATAAAGGGTTGAACCACACTTAGGAAGCCATCAATCTTTTTTCTCGGCCCGCAAAGATATTTGAATTTTAGCCCTTTTTTCAGAGCATATATCCGTCCCCATAAAATGTCGGGAGTGACCAGCAGTTTTATAGGTGCTATGCAACAGGTTTTCGTGAACGGCAATCCACTTGCTTTATATAACGCTGATACTGCTAAATGCGCGGTTGTTCAAGAGGAGTTCCGGTTGCCTTGCGCTACGAGCGGCGTTTCGAAGTACACTGGACCACCGTGTGGCGATGGTAAGTTTTATGAATTAAAAAACTACATACACAATTTACAACTCTTACATAATATCAACCATTTCTAGATCTCACGCCATGTAAAAATAATGGATCCTGCGTACCGCTGCTGAATGAATATAAGTGCATTTGCCGCGACGGATATCAAGGAAGAAATTGCGAAGTGCAATTAAAAGTGGAGATGCTGAATGACGGAGCGCCCATTAAATTCGACGGAAACAATTATTACTCGTACAGAAGTAAAGGAAGCCGCAGGTGAGAGAAGCGAATAAATTTAAATCTGTAACTAAATGCAAATGTACTATTAAAAAAATTATTATCTAGTAATTATAACTAATAACCAAGCATTAATTAAATACCTAATATCTCACCCGTTAACCACTTCTCTATAATTCTAGCTTACAAACTAACAAAGACGTTGGTGAAGGACACTATGATGTAAGATAACATATAAAGAAGCAATCGACCTATAATTTTAGTTACAATTATTAACACAACACCAGTGCTGTAAATTAGATTAGGTAAAAAATTTTACATTATGCACCTAGATACTTGTTTATAACTATTGTTATGTGCTAAATATTACTTAATTTTTACGTAACCTTGTAATATTACCAATTATTATCCTAATGAAATTAATTTTAAGTTTATCTGGATTCTCTACAAATATGTTATTAATAAACCTACGTCTAACGCAATGGTACACTTAATTGTAATTAAACTATTACTTTAGTGTATTCGTATGTCCTTACATGTGTATCAATTCACTTAACTCGAAAAATTCGTGTTATTTTAGGAACCGCGACATTCGCGGTATTCGATACGAAATTAAGTTTAGAACCTACAACGACTCCGGTCTACTTTTGTGGAGACGCAAGATCGGAATTCGTCCTCGAGACTTCATTGGTCTCGGACTGTCCCGAGGGCGACTTCACTTAATCTACACAGACACCGATTATAAGGAAATGAATTTATCTCCTCACGAGGATTGGTTTCAATCTATCGAATCAAAAGTAAGAGTTGACGACGGACTGTGGCATACGGCGACAGTGAGGAGAAGGAAAAGGCTGGCAATGTTGCAAGTGGACGATACTCCGCCTATCAGAGGGTACTCGCAATCACTTTTAGTACCCTCGAAAGCGAATCCTAAATTATGGATAGGTATGATAGTTTTAAATATTACTCACTCATCGTATTACAAAAAAATCAAAATGTATTATTTTTTAATTACACATCTTTTATCTTTTCATACAAGAAAAATTTGTTAGAGATTAGAAAAATTTAAAAGATTTTTGATATATAGGTTTTAAAAATGATTATTTTTATATAATTTCTTTGATAAGTAAACAAAAGAACTAAAATATTACTAATAGTGGTCTTCTCGTTCACTATGTAATTGTGTATATACTAAATTGATTACTTCCTATAATATTATTATTGTTCCTAAGGAGGATCGCCATCGCTACCGCTCGGGCTGCCGTCGGCTATGTACACGGGCCTACGCGGATGTGTTTCCAGCGTTAAATCGGGAGGAAGATACTTGAACCTCAAGACACCGATCCGACCTCTAACAATGATACAGCATTGTGATTAATATAAATGCTTGCCCAGGGTATAATTTACGTAAAATTATGTCAATTTTGTACAAAACAGTTTCGTGAGCATATCTTTGCATTTCAAAGACTTCCCTGTTTACTGCCACACAAAAATTTTTGTTCCATACTGATAAACATATAAAATTAAACAAAAACGTACCTGTATACTTATTTGTCCATTTAAATAAACATTATTCATTAATTATATAAGAAATTCGCTATTATTTTGAAACTTATTTTAAACATGATTTGTACTTACCTATAATTTCAGTTTAAAGCTGAGTATCGTAGCGATTTGTTCCTTGCGGAGATATTATGCATATTTAAATTACTATTAAAATGATACCAGTTAAAGAATTGTTCTGGTCGTAAAAATTAAAATTCTTTCCGATTAATTAAGAAAACAAAGAGATTAATAATATCTTTAACCAAAAGAGTTTGTTGCCATATTACGTTATGTGATAGTTTTAGTTGTACATAGATATTAAAAAGATACTCTTCATTGAATTCTTGCTCAGATCAAACGGGAATGGAAATTGCAATCAAAATGTGGATATATAATTGAAAATTTACATATAATAGCAAACAAAAGTTTGTATTATCATAAATTAGATGATTCAAATTATTTAGTGTAGAATGGTTGCTATTAAATAGTTCCCCTTTATGTAAGAAAAACTAAAAGTATGATTATGATCTATTATAATAAATTATTACAACCATTGTATTTTAACTAATATAATATTTCTAGCGAAGTATTTAATGATTGATGTGCTTTAAAAATGGACATTCCACGATGTTGTAATACTTTCTCGTTTTATATTAAAAACTATACTAAACATTCCCTTCACCTTAAAAAAAAACTTTTGATGGTCTTTTTGTTTTCTACGTTGAAATAGTTTCTTACGTATATGTTGTAGATAGTTTATTGCGTGCTGAGAATTCAGGCAGTAATCGTTATACTATATTTATAGACAGTGCCATAGTTTTTATAATTGTTTGTGTAAAAATAAGCGACGAGATTTTTTTTATTTTATAAAATTTTATAATACGAGAAAAATTATATTTTTTTTTATGCTGTTTAGTTCTTGTAATAATATCATAACATTTTTTACTTCCTAATTTCCTTTTTATAGCATTTTATAACCTTACTTGTAAAGATTTTTTGTGATTGCTCTATTTTTTTTTAGTATTATTTCATAGCAATGATTTTCATGTTGATCGCGCGGCATTTTTTGTATATATGTAAATAATTACTTGAACTACATTTTTATAAGCCGCTTAACCGTTTTAATTAATAATTAAACAGTAATATTCTTTAAATCCTCTGGAGGAAACTAGACGATAATTGGTATATTGTAAATTGTAAGAGGGTAATTAATGTTAACCGTAGCTCAGAGCAAAACAAACATTTTGATTGTGACTAATAAAACTGCGTGTTAGAATGAAACTAATCAATAATATCGAATTTATAATTTGATTATTGGCGAGTAGAATAAATTATAACTGTTAGCTAAGTAGTCGTTTAATTATATTAACTCGCAATATCGGTTCGTTATTATGTAGAAATGTGCTTTCAACTATTTTGTTAAACGAAGGCTCTTTAATTTTTTTTAACCGCTGTCAAGTATTCTTGTAAAGTATTATACGTAAAAACTAATAATATAATAAATTTAAACAATGACAATATTAATATTTATCTACACGGCATTTAGGGTTACGTTTATATATACGTGTTAGAATGCTTCATGTTCAATGGAAACTGTCTGTTTAACGTTTAGATTATTTAACTCTTTACTACATATTCGGAATACACTGATCATGTTTCCTTTTGGATGTTGCCAGCATCGTTTTACAATAGATCACATATCAATCCGAATAAGTGTGAGTTAGGGCACAGCAATAACTTATATAGATTTATGCCTACGTACATACATATGTTGAATCACTGGGTTAGAACATATCTTCCAATCTATTTGTTATATATTGTGTGTTTTGATGTACCTTTTATTAGTTTAAATAACAAAAAAAATACAAGCGATAAAATAAATGAGACTGCAGTACTGACATGTGTATGTTTTATTTTCCACCAATACATAATTATCGAGAAAAAAATGATATAGTTTTATAGCAGTAACTAATGTTAAGGAGAAGTACCGAGTAAACATTTTTCTATAGAAACGACGAAAGCATAAATGATACGACGCACCGCTGCACTACATTGTTCTAGTCGGCGTTTTATAGTAAGTATCGTTACCCCAGTAATTTCACTAGTAACAATTCCCTTCAAACCGAAACATAGTAATGCCTTCATACCACATTTTTTAGTTGGTAGATATGGACACTGTTCTATTACTTATAAAGCTTTTATTTATTCTACGAGATGACAAGACGAGCAAGATGATAAGCTTAACTATACCAACGTAGAAAGAGTTAAGATCAAATACATAGTACAAAATTGCGCTCCTCGCCTTGAGATATAAGCTGTTTAAGTCTTGTTACCCGAGTAATATCACAAGCTTACATCGTCCTTCAAACTGAAACACAGTAAGGTTTGCACAATACTGTACCACCAGCTTTCCAAAACAGAGAATACTTTTATTTATAGCAACTCAATATTCCTGTATACACCATTCCATGAGGTGTCTTAAGTGTGAAAATCTATCTAGGAATTCTTACGGTAAGAATTGAGAATAAACTACATAATTTCTGTTAGAGATGAGCCGAATAAAAGCCTTAGCAAATCGTGGTCATTTCGGAATCTACAAAAAGATCCGTTTCGAAAATGGCGAGAGATCAACACGATGGAAAGACTTGCCTTTATACTAATGGTCTCATCTATAGAGAACTGTTACAGCGCAGTGGAAACGTACTCGTAGTCAATAGCATATTATTAGTATTCTTTGTAAAAAATTAACTTTTTATATTTCGGCAAAATATTATGCAGTTGATCTTTTAAGTCTCAAATCAAAACCTATTGTATTATTGTTGTTATTAAAAGAAATTAAAAGTCTAGTTTTTAATAAAGCCATGGTGTTATAAATATAAAACCTGTTTCTAGCTATTTTAAAACTTCAAGTTTATAAATGTTCTAATAAATACTGTTTATTTATAAATAAAATAATAATGCAAACGTCGAATGTAATTTTCATTAGTGCAAATTTGTCCTTATTTATCAAATTTCAGCCAAAGACCTCGAGATCCAAAAATTAAATTTGTCGCCTCTTCAAAGTACGTGAGCAGTTTTGTGATAACAGAATTATGCTATTCTTTTGATGATAACATTTTGGGCCGTTAATTGGAATTTTATTAGCATTAAAAATACTTTCTTTATTCATATTATTAACTATTATATTAAAAATTTATAATGATTACAATGATTAAGCCATGTCAATATTATTTAAAAACGTCTCCGGTGAGTTTTCCAATTGCGTTAAGAGATTGTAAATATATTAATTTAAAACGATCACTATGTTTCAATTATATATTTTAGTATAATAATACCTTGTACTAAATGAAACAAGTTTTTTTTTTAATTGTACACATATGTATCTGAACTAAGAACCCGTGTCACGGATGACGAGGGAAACTGCTTTCGCTACGCTGACTGTAATCTGTTCTTAATTAGCGTGATTAAGATGTATTGAGAACAACCTGCGCAAATCTTGTACAAACATTTAGTCCGAAAAAATCTTTTCAATTACAGTTCCTCGTCCAATGAAACCGCCTTTATGACGAAGAAAAAAATACAGCCTTTTTACTATATATACTTTATAAACCTCGTGTTAAATGAATCTCCAAAATGTTTAGCGTGTAAAAGATTTAATTTCTTATTGGTTTTTGTCATAACACAGACTTTTAAAGTATCATAAATTAGCGTTTAATCTGTAGTTTATGTTCAAGATAACTTCATTTAATTAAAAATAGTACATAATAAAAAGATACTTTATATGTATATATATCTACTTACTACTCAACGAAGAAACAAAATTTAAATTGCTGTCCAAGACATTGTTGAAAAAGTAGTACATATACACAATTTAAAAAAACCATAGAAAATATTTCAAATGGAGTTAAAAAAAAACTCATTTTTTTGCATGTTGAATTCTGTAGACAGTATGTGATTTTAAACGATTACAAATTCGTTAAAATTTTGAACCAAATATGTTTAGTGCATATATAAAAAAATATTTTTAACTAGCTAATTATTGTATCTAGAAAAAATTACATATTCAATTGGAGTCGAAGACGTTTATTTAGACTTTAATTAGCGGTACTTTCTAACAGTATAACATCAAATATCCAAAAAAAAATTAGATCAGATCAAGTATAGACAGTTGTTTCTTTCTATTTATATTATATACAACAAATAAATAAAACTTGAGGAATTGATATCATAAAGACTCATGTGTTGCCGACATAGATAATTAAAGTGTAAAAATCAGTAATTGAAAATTTAACTCAAAGAGAAGGTTTACTTACTACTGTATAGTTGGCAGAGAAATGGCAATACGAGTAGCTGTATACATAACCGTTTATGTTAAGGTATACACACCCGAACTCGCTCTGCCTTTGTTGTAGTTATTGCGAAATTACCCACACCTATCCAAATATTTGGGTGTTAGTTGAGCGATAAAGCGGAAAGTTAGTTAATTGATCGAGAATGGGTCGCCGTTGGAATTACTGCTAACAACTGTGCCAGATAACAGCTCTACGGCTTTTGTTTCAATATATTACATCTGCGAATTAAATTGTAAATAGCAACGGTTTTACAGAGACATTATATTGCTAGCAACAACAAAATTACTATGGAACAGCTAACTAGTTCATAAATGTATTACGGGGAGTACCCCCAGAAGTTGTTCAGAATGATTACAGCCGCTGTCTTTCTCCATCGCAGTACAAGGCACAATACGAAATTCCATCCTCACCACCGGGATGATTGATGACCATCCACGGTGCCTTTGAAGCGCAACTTTTTACTCAACATAACTATTTTATGGAATCAGTTTTCGTCAGTGGTAATTTCGAACCAATACAATATGAGGGCCCTTCAAAAAAATAGAGTACTACTTCCTCTTATAACGACGGCAACGCAACCAGGACCCCACGAGTGTTGCGACTGTCTATGGATATCAATTATTTTTTCCATTACGTGAACTGTTCGTTCGCTTGCCCACTTTCGATATAAAAAAAAATACTGTTACAAGATAATATTCTTTTTGAGAAGATGTTTACACCGGAATTTAATTTAATCATCTGGAAAGCAATCTGTTCATCATCAGCATCTGTTAGTAGGTCTCTATTGCCGGAGACCGGCTAACCAAATACTATCGCAGCTCCTATTTCTGCCGCCAAACAGTAGTTTGCAAACATTAGTGCCTTCGATTTGAAGGGCACTGTAGGCTAATAAAATTACTATAATAACAAGTTGTTAAACTTATGTACCATGTTCATAGGTGCAGGCGTATCACTTATCATCAGATGATCGTTTGGATCGTCTCGTGGCTGCAGGGAATAAAAGATATGTTATATTGCATCGCAGTTATATGTACCGTGATAGAAAAACAATAATAAAGCGAGCGCTTTTATAACATTTGATAAGCTATCAGTCCGCTAATGGATTTATGAGTCATTAACAAGCGATGGAGCTTTTAGTGGCACCCTAGTTTATAAATGTTTAGCTTCTGTGCTCATTTATTTATCTATTTTTTAAAAATTATCATATGGTATTTATTACTACTATGGTTTTGTGTTTGAAAAAAAGTTGTGTTGTATATCAGTTTATGATTTTACACAACCAAAAAACGTTACCTTTATAAGCATTATATGCGCTAACGAATTAAATATTTCCAACATAACCATTGGAAATATTAATTGATCTAAAAAGAAAAAGTTGTAGTAAAGTGAAAAGTGCGCAAATAACATCAAAACAGAAAATTTCTCGCGCTTGCTCCGCGGTAAAGTTTCAATGGATAAGTTTTCATTTGAAACAACACTTAAGCGTATTTTCTTACGGAGATGAAATAAAAAGTTTTACAAACATTATAAATGAATGTAGAAGTGATAATTTATGCATATTTTTTTATACTTTATTCTTTGATCCCTCTTATGGTAATCTACTACACTCGTACAACTGCTTAATGAGAACAATGTGAAATGAGAACGGGATAGTAAAGCATGTTCGCCTAAATTACTCTTGTCTTCTTATTGTAACGAATTATAATAATTCATTATGATAAATTAATTATTTTATAGTAATGTCGTATAATGGAAGACATTACA
>DWLS01001108.1:0-23748 GCA_018246255.1 Pachliopta kotzebuea | reverse complement strand
AAAAAAGCCCTGAATAATAATATCAGGGAAAAGCAGAAAAAAATCCTGTACCTACGTTATTAACACACTTAACATGATTATGTGATACAGTAAACGTTATGATGAGAGTTTAATAAACTTACTTAAGAGACAGTTTAAAATAAGTTTAAAACTATGAAGTTTTTCGTTGTAAAAATCAAAATGTTCATTTGTCAAGTGATATGCTTATACATAACAAAATAGTACTAGTTAGGATCGTATACACAGCACCAAATTGCGCTCGTCGCCTTGAGATATAAGACTTTAAGTCTCGTTACCCCAGTAATTTCACTGTCTTAGCACCCTTCAAACTGGAACACAGTAATGTTCGCACAGTACTATTTGTCGGCTGGATTAGGCGTTACGGTGGTAACAAGCTAGATGATATAAAAAAGGTTTTTGTAGTTTAATGTAATTTAAAAATTGTTTTTTAAACAGTAAATTTAGGTACAAAAATTATGTTAGGAAAAAAGATATAAATTTATCTTTACTCCAACTCTACTGAATATATGTAAAGACAGTTGAACGTTTACAAATGGGATAATTAAAAGAACAGGGTACTTTTCTTTTATTTGTAAAATGTGGGAGGGGTTGGTTAGCCGTGGGTAAGATAGGGAGAACCCCCTTACTTATATATGTAAGTATAATCTGCTTAAACATCTTTGATAAAGCTATAATTATGTGTAGTATTAAATTTGGGAATAAAGGAATTTTAACATTAAGCTAGGATCTTATATTTTATACTAGTTTTAGTAAAAAAATTATAGTTTTTTTATATTTATTGTGAATTATCACTAATCACAAACAATATTAAACTATTACATAAATTAGTTTATCATATTATATCTTATATAATACTTTATCATATTATATTATAAGTAAAACAGAAGTAGATGAATATCTATTCATATCAAATTGTATGATATTTCTTTTTAATTATATTAGTGTTTTTGTTTAACAAGTAGTAAAATAAATAACACATTAATTAAAAAGTTAGTTTTAATAATGATTTCTTTGTAATACGAGTTATTACATTGTTCAGAAATTATAGAATATTTTTAGTCCCTCTTTGATATACCATAATTCAATTAAAATAAAACTGTATAAAAATTATTGAAAACTTATATACTACTATAAAAAATACTTTTATTCTGCATTCTAATAAGTAAATGTAAGAAAAAACTACATATATTTTAAAAATACACGAAAAAATTTCATTTTGCTCATTTTTAAATCAATGATTTCTGTACAAAACATGCTTTTATGTAAGGTATTAAAAATAAGCCAAAAAATATGTTTTTACCTTATAGCCTTTGCATTAAACTGTAGTTGTAACGTTAAAAATCACATAACACACTTTACTATCTAATAATTTAGTTATTAACTGCAAATAATAACATAACACAAACAAAAATATGAAACTACGTTAATATAATAAGGTTTCTGTCTGCAGCGATTGTCCGAATGAAAGAAACACTACAAAATACGTTTGAATTTGAAATTCATTGTAGTTTTGAATTATCTAATATACAGCACATTTCTTTAAAATTATATAACGTTAAAATCAGTAATTTAATAACGATTATCGTAAGATACAATGCGAATGAAACGAGAATAATGCAAACATCCGAACGGGAGGAGCTCGCGCACCTGACTGAGCTCTGGTTGTACCAGGCTCATAGTAGACGGGATCCGAAAAGTACCAGCCCCATTTTTAAATAATTTTCTGTATCCAGACATAACCTAAATTAACATATATGTATTTATATGTACTGTAATAATATACTAAACAATATTTTCTATTTATAATATATATTTTGTTATAAATGTACTATAGATTTTAATCACAGATCTCATTACATAATTAATTTCTTTTAATAGTGTTAACAGATAAAAAGTATTAATGTAATTCATTTCGAAGTGTTTTAGCTTTCATTCAGTCAGTATTCTGATGGTGAGTGATACTTTTGCTCGTAAAAATATGCCGCTACTCTGGATACATACAGAATTAAAATTTGCTTATCACATTGGGACACAAAATTTTAAGTATCATTACCTAAGTAATTTCACTACTTTCCAACATTACTGTAGATGTTGTAGGCGCTGCGATGGTACCTAGACGGAGTTCGGCAACGTTGACCTACCACCAGTACATAAGCATATAATATATATATATATATACTAAAAACAAAGAACCGCAAAACATATAACACTTTATTTTACGTGAATTAAAAAATTAAGTACACGACTTAAGACCGTTTCAAAATTGCGCTTCATTCATCCGATGAGCTTTCGGAGAAGGATAACATGCTGAGTAAATTTATATTATTCACTACAGCTTTCAAGTAATAAAGATCTTTATTCTCTGTAGACTCCCAATTCCCAGCATTGGGGAAATAAATTGAGCTATTTAAGTCAATTAAGTAATGAAAAATTGTGAAAATTCAATATGTAGCGTTCCGTGGGAGAAGCTAGTGTTCAGCAGTGGATTGCCGCTGACTGTTGATGATGATGAAAATGTCAATAGTTTACTATTTAATAGTTATTGATCAGCCGATCCACTGCTGAAGATGGGCCTCACACAATAATTGGGAGGAAGGGGGAGGTTTGGGCCTTTTCCCACCACACTGGCCCAATGCGGGTTGGTGTAAAGCCAGACCCTCGTTTGTTGATTAGCAGGGAACACCACGAGCAGGTGAGATTGGCAAGGGTCCCGTGAGTTGGTGTGTGGGATCCCTTAGACCCTCTTTTATATTTAATAGTTAGCTTTAACGTAATCCCACTAATTTTATTGTTAGAAAAAGACAGCAATTACTGTCCATGTTTCCTTTGTTTGTTTGTCAGTAACATGACAGTCGGCTTGTCACCAACTAGTAATGAATGAGAACTATGTCCATGTTGATGTTATAATAAAACAAAGTTGCTTTCTTCTTAATGTGTCTACTTCTTTCTAAACCGTTGGTATAGTTTCATTATCTAGTATATTCTTCTATGGCTCATATTACACTTGAATCTATTCTGATCACATTAAGTTACTTGGACATAGTCAAATCGATTTTGTTGTATTCTCCCAATTTTTTACTTAATGTGTCCTTTTCGTAGAAGATCCTAAGTCCTTTTCTGTGGTTGACCACCAAAGTTTTAATTGGTAAAATCCTGTATGATCGTATCCATACTAAAAGAAGATCTTCTCATGATATCTCGTCCATGAAATAGAACTATGGGAGCAAATGATATTGACCGTGCTTCTCCATCGCGTTGGTTTTTGAGCTTGAGCTTTTTTTTTGTCGCTATCTTTACATTCTTCGAACCGTTTGTTCTTAATTTCACATGATTTTTAATGATAAAGAAGCATGATATCACTGCTATAGGCAGCCATGGAATCGAACAAGGTATCTAAGTGTTACAAGCAAAGTTACTGCACCACAGAAACATTTAAAGATTCTAACAACTAAAATTTGTTATTTTAGTACTTCTATTCTTGTCTAATAACGTTATTCAAAAGTTATGGTTTCAAAATGGAAGCAAAGTGCGATACGGCAATAAACGGCCATTTTATAAATACAAGCGGGAAACTTTTCATTGTTTAACCCGAAGATGGAGAGCTGAATAAAGTTTTTTAATTAAACCAAAATTTTGAATGAAGGAGACGCCGTGTTCAGCTTCCTCATCCTTCCGCCGGTGGCAGCGGCGTGGACTGAGGCTAAACTTCGTTTACTTTACACTAATAATTAATTAACTTATAAAGTATGTATTTGTAAGCAATAACAAAGTTCGTTTATTTATCTATTTATGCAAAAGTTAAAATTTATTTATAAATCTTTAGTAAATATGTATTAAAACCCTGACCTCAACTCTTCATGATGATATGTAACAGAGGTGTAAGGGTTCCCACACAACAACTCATGGGACCCAAGCCATCCTCACCTGCTCGTGGTGCACCCTGGTAATCAAATAACGAAGATCTGGATTTCTACCAACCTGCATTGTGCCAGTGTGGTGTGAAATGCCCCATTAATAGGGGCAGTATTGGACGTCTATTGGTTGATCATGATAACTGATACTTAAAAAATCCCGCTCTTCTATATAGCTCAGAATCGTACCCGGGACAGTCATGTTATAAAAGAAGTAATAAGCCATAGAGCCATTGAATTTGTCTTAATTTTTTCACTGAGTGTCCATAATTAAAGTAGGTCATTTATAAAATTAGTTAACAAATATTACGTTATGTAAGTAGTTTTTATAGTAGTATATAAGTTTTCAATAATTTTTATACAGTTTTAATTTAATTGAATTATGCTACAAAAAAGAGGGACTAAAAATATTCTATAATTTCTGAACTTTGTAATAACTCGTATTACAAAAAAAATCACTATTAAAACTAACTTTTTAATTAATCTGTTATTTATTTTACTGCTTGTTAAACAACTTTCTAGTAACTTACCATCATGTTATAGTACTATAAGAGATGATCACTATGATTACTATATCCTTAAGTCGCAAAATGAAAAGCACTTGTAAAATAATGTTCAGAGGTGACCAACCTTTTTACTAGCGGGAACACTTTTAAAGTAATTCTGGCGATCACTACTGCTAGAAACTTTCTAAATACCACCGTAGCTCCTGTTTCTCACAACAAACAGTACTGAGCAAACATTACAGTGTTCCGGTTTCAAGGGTGTTGTAGTTACTAAATTACTGAGGTAACGAAACTTAATACCTTGCTGTAGCAAGCACAATATAATGCTGTATACATATTCTGGCTAGTATTGGTCGTATACAAAAAGTATATAGTACAAAATATTATTCTTCCTATAACTTACGAAGCATCGCGTATTTGTGAGCTCAGCTCGACTTAGTTGGCGATCAGCCAGCTCTTCATCATATTTATGTTCACATGTAGCAACATCACTTTTATTCTCTACAATATAAAATTTTATATCGCTTTTAAAATCAATATATATAATGATTATTTGAACTTCTAATACCCGATTGCATCAGCGTAAAAGAGACTGATGGGCTGACTTAAACACTACGTACCGCGCTATACCTATTAAACCGGTAAAGTTGTATGGATACTCTGACAGGATAAAATAAAATACAGGATAAGAAGATGATAAATCCGAAATATTAAGTCTGTAGCTCATTAAAGTTAGCACTGGGGAAGAGGGAACAAAGCAAAAAAGAAAAAATCACTGAGAATCGAACTCACTCCTCTCGATAACCTCTAAATAAACATCGAAGTATGTGTTTCATTTTTAATAAAATCTATAGAACACAATACATATACTTCAATAGAATAATACTTGCGTACCTAAAAAGGCAGCAACTGGATGCGTATAGCCGAAGATCGGGCTAAGTGGTGTTCCTTGGAAGAGGCCTATGTCAGGCAGTAGACTGCTCCAGGCTTTTGATGATTATGATGATCTAAAAAGATACAATATAGACAGACTTTAACAAAAACAACCTTACTAGTTAAACAATTTACAGTGTGATAAGTAACAATGTTTCTCACTGCTGTTCTGCATTTTTGAGGCAGGTGGTGAAGATTGTTATAGTACTTTCGAATGTTGACAGCTGAAACACATCGTTGCTAAAATAGCAGCAAAATTATAGCGTGAAGGTGCTAGCTAGCAAGACGAGTTTATGAAACTTTGCCACCAAACGAAACTTTACATGTGGTTTTAAAATCGCTGGCATGGAGGCAGTAAAAGTTTATAGTAATAATAATTGATAGCAATAAAAAAAATATGTACAGTCATTTTCTTTTTAAACTTTTGACTCAAGGCTGCGTGAAATATGGAACAAGTATTTCGGTTGCTCTTCGGAATAAATTGGGTTTCTATCAATCAACTTAATCCACTTTCTGTTACCAATGGTCCGGACCGGCATTTCGGTCAGGGAGATGTCTGGATAATGCCAATGTAAGTAAATAGCGTATTATTTATTATTTCTACATAACAAACACCAAGTGGATCGATTTGTATGTTTATCTTCTGTAGAGTCGTGACTTGGTTGTGGTTGAAAATGGAGAGTTATTGAAGACAAAACTTTAATCCTTACATTGATACATCTACTCAATGTGAAGTTAGTTAGGATGATGTACATTGCACAGTTATAGTTATTGCTTTAGGCTTGTTAATATTACGAAGGAAATAAGATGCTAAAGTGTGCGAAATTAAGAAAAGAGTGATAGAGTTGGAATGAAAAAAGGATATTTAAAAAATGATATGACATTAATTCGATACTAAAAACAGCTTACAGAAGTGGAGGAGGAGGTTTTAATAACTCTACATCGCGCGTAGCAAGTGGTTTATCGTCAGGGAGGCAGTTAAATCTAACCCCGAAACAAAAATCAACAAAATTGTTTTATCAATACAAACACATACGATTCTATCGCACGGTTAAATATAATCTTTAACGCAAATGAATGTTAATTTACATTAACTGTTTGTTTACACTAGAACCGCCGGATTATTATGAATCTTACAAACGACTAACGATGAAAAAACACTGTTTACCTAGTTAGCATGAACAAAATACTTTAACTAAATTTCATATAAGACAATAAGGGTGTGGATGTTGAAGCGTTTAAGCTTTGAACACTTGGCTACATAGTGACAGAAAACAGAAGCTACACAAAACGTAGCCTAGGAATGAAACCAGGAACGAACCACGGTTCTTACTTTTCAGGTGAATCCACTGTTAATGAGTCTTGGTCCCAGACACAAAAGAGAGCCAGCATTATGTATTTCGCATGGGTCAACTTAGTGTAAATTGATCATCCGGTGGTAAAGCTCATTGAAGTAGTAACTGCCTATTCACTCTTCTCTTGCAGAGCCATTATATTGGAACGGAAACACCGAAGCCGTCATATAATTCTACTCCTGCGTTGTTTCCCTCAAGAACAAGAACAATTTTGCTCGCCCCTGTCCTGTTATTGCTCATGAGAATAATTTGTTAAAATTAGTAATTAAATCAGCAATTTTTGTGCGATTTTCGCGGTTTGGAAAATACGTAATAAAGTTGCGGATTATATGAAATCGCTCGCGACCGGGCTCAAGGCCGATCCGTGCGTGTCCCACGTCCGACCCCACTGTTGACCCATAAACAAGCAAAATCCACAAGCGGTCAGTATTCGGAAAGTAAATTAACTAACCAGTTTAATAACTGCTTTATTGCTATTTGTTTTTCAAGAAACAGATTTAATTTAGATCTAATTCTAACAGTTGGACGTTCCTCTGCCAGTTTATGTATATTAACTTATGATATAAGTCAAAAGAAACTTAGTGTTTCCTAAAAATTAATACATTTACCAGTGACACTAATTTATAACATTACTATCTCTGTTTTATATTAATTAACGCATTTTTGATTAATAATAATAATTAGTGAAGAATTCTAAAAATGTGTTAATTTATATTTTATTGTAATGAAAATCACAACAAAAAGGGTTGTCGTTCTGTCGCGAATTTCTTCTTACAGGTCTTCTGATAGTTCTTCCCACTGGATTCTTTACACCAACTCCGAATTCACGCTTGTTTTATTCCCGCCGACCCGTCGGCGTGGGTGTTACAACTAGTGGGGGTTTTACGTATCCTCGCAGATCTATCTCTTGTTCTGTCCTGCACAACATCATTAGAAGAAACTTGAAACTGATGAAACATAGAACTAAAAAAGATCTTGGTTTATAATGATTGGACTTATTTGGATTATTACCTAAACATAAATGTGGTAAATTTAAAATTAAATTGGTATGTTCTAAAACTAACAGCTGTCACGACTCTAGTCCCAATAGTGGGGATAATAAGTGGGTTATTAATTAAAAACTACAATTCATGTTTCATATTATATAAATATAATTCTTTCGATTTACATGATAAGTTCTGGTACCTGTTTCCAGCTCAGCGCCTGTTTCCACTGCTAAATATTACTATGCAAACATTACTGTATTCCGGTTTGAAAGGTGCTGTATACTAGTGAAATTACTGGGGTAACGAGACTTAACATATATCTCCAAGCGTCGAGAGCAATGTGGTGCTGTGTATACCATCTTAAGCATTGCTATGGTATAGGCAAGCTTATCATTCACCATCAGGTGAACAACTAGCTGATCTCATCACATCGTCGAATAAAAAAAATAATTATAATTTCATCAATTTCCTCAGCTTAACGACGCATTTTATGCAAGCAATTTCCCGTCCGATGGAATTTAATTATAATCAAACATTTTAACGTCAACTGACACTGCTGGTGTATTACTCCAAGTAATTTCCCGAGATGTCAATAGTTGTTTACATTAACAAGTTAATCGCATACTTAATCGTTGTATTCACTACTGAACTTTTACATTTTTTTTTATTTGACTAGAAGACGAAACGAACAAGGTGTAAACCTGGCGGTCATACGCTTGCCTATAACAACGTAGCGCTTCTTAATATAGAATACATAGCGCCACATTGCACTCGTCGTTTTGAGATATATGTTAAGCCTCATCACCTCAGAAATTTCATTAGCATACAGCACCTTTCTAACCGAAACACAGTAATGTTTGCACATTACTATTTGGCCGTAGAAACAGAAATTGCGATAGTCTCCGGCAACAGAGACCTACCACCAGAAAGTTTAAAGAAGCTATTGACTATATTGCTATAGAAAAATTGCTTAATTAGATGTCAATAACAAAACTAGTAAGAATATCCCAATATTTCTGTTATATTAGAATAAAAAAATATAATACATGCACCGTAAATAGAAACAATAATCTATGATGAAGAATGCTTTAATATATATTATACGCTAATAAATCGAGATCTACGCGAGGTAATGATCTATAGTAATGTTATACAACTCATTTTTATATATGTTAGTACTAAAAATAACTAAAAAATGTTTTAAAAGTAAAATAACACAGAAGCAATCTCAGTGCACCAGTTTATCCCAGTGTTGACGTGAATGTTCGGCGTTGAAAGAGGACAAGGGATGGCTTTGCAATTTTTAGTACAAAACATTCCGTTTTGTTATACCATTTTCAAAATGAAATACATTCTATAATATTAAAATACTTATTTTATTATATATACATAGATCCTTCATTTTTTAGTTATAATTATTATTATTTATATAATGAACAATATCACTAAAAGTTTAATCGATAAATACCTTGCTGTTCTAAACTCTTGCGATAATACGTTATCTTTATCAAAGAAATATAAAAACCAAACCTTTTTGTAAAAATCTTTTGTAAAAAAAACATCTACTATTATCCATATTTTCAAGATTTTTCTTTTCTGTTTTCAATTCATCCAAAAATAATCTATAAAGCTTGGTATTGTAGGAATCGAGACAGGTTTTTCGTTCTCAATATGAGCGAAGTTTGATAAAGTTTTTATATTGTAGAAAAACGATAAATTTTTTCATAATATTTTCGACACATGGAGAAGCGGTCTCAAAAGAAGACTAAAATTTATAAAAGTAATAGTACAAAAGGAAATCCGTTAGTAATCTTAATCTCATTTATTAAAATTATAAAGTTCTTTTTCAAAGCGGGAATTATCATTAAATAATAACAATTGAATAGTTACATATAATTTGTCTAAGAAAAGTGTCCCTTAGATTCAAATACATATACCAACATGCTTTTGGTCAGCGCGGAGATCGCGGAAGTCTTGATTCTCTCCTTAAGAGGAGTCTCAGTCAGTTCCTCTAGAGTCCCAGCATTGGGAACAAAACGCTTAATAATAATTGTTGTTGATACTTTATGATGGTATCCGCCATCGAGCTCAACAGCAATAGGTACAAGTTAATGTAGTGTAACAGTAATTATTAATATCATTATAAAAAGATTGCTGCATTTAGTTTTGCCATTGCTTCTCTGACAGTCGAATATTTGGAAGCAATGGTAACTCTGATTAGTAAAGACCCAAAAAAGTATTTCTTTGAAATCTATTTTGAATAAATGAATTTTACTTTGACTTCTAAAAAAATTCTGAGAAGAAGACGCACATCTAAAAATAATCTGAAAATATTCTTCCCCTGAAGAAGTAAATCGAAGTCCGTATTTACTTTAATTTGTTATATACTTTTATTATTTATTCTATTACTATTGTTATTTACAATTACTTTTTTTACATATGTCTAGACTAAGATTTTTAATTCAATACAGGACATAATTATACTACGTATTTGTTGAAATGAATAATCTAAGTTAACGGCTTCATAAATGTACTTTATTTCGAGCAGTCACATTGTTCAGATTCAAGTTGTTATGAGGCTTAGCAACATTCGTTAGGAGTTAGCAGACAAAGGTGAAGGTGAAGAATATTTATCATATATCTAACTATGAGTTTGTGTTCAGGTTTTTTTATTACAATTTTCTAATAGTTTGTACATATTGTAAAATATGTCTGAACTACACAATTTGCAGTTCAATTTGTTCAATAAATAACGCAGCGGAAACACGCTGCTGCCTCCAGTCAACATTCTGCTGCATGAAATATGTGCAATTGCTGTGTATTCCGCTAAAGTAATAAACGTGGGTCGCAGGTAAAGTGCTGTGCTGGGGATTTTATTACTAAAAAGACGTGGGCGGGAAAGTGGGGAGCGGGGTGGTAAAACATACTCGTTTCTTGGAATGGAGAAATATGGATCTTGTTTTCTTTTATAACTCCTTAGGAAGTATATCAGTAAGTTGATAAAGATATAAGACTTGGTACTGCTAAAGCTAAATTTAAATGTCTACAATGCGCAGGTGATAACAGCTGGCCTTTTAATAAACTGGTTCGATTCCAGAGCCATAGAGATGAATAGTGAGTGATGGATGGTTGGAATTTTTCAAACACACCATTAGTACCATCAATATCATCATTGCTGCTTTGTATCTATAATAAGAATTCTGGGCGATCACACTGCACCATATTTTGACTTATCATTGATAAAGAATTCTTTTCATTTTGATCCAGTAACCAAAGTAACCAGTAACCTAATCTTGATTCTCAAAGCGATAATCCAATGTTGTTTGGTAAATCAGTATTCTTTAAATTATTTGGAGATAGCTACTTGGTACTAAATGGTGACAATAACTCAAAAGCTTCACACGTAAATGTTCAACAAGCGAATTGGTGGAAAAATTTCTAGGCCTTGTTAAATTATAAGAAATTCGGGGTAACATATGTATAGATTTTTTTAAAATACGTTTACTCCTGTCCTGTTTAATTTTATAAGATATAAATAAAATCGTTGTCTGTTTGTAATATTAAATTATTCTGCCTATCTATTTGTCTGTTTATTCAAAATAATATCGTGAACCACGAGACCAATTTTAACAGGACTTCACTTCGCTGGCACATAGCCGATATTGTTAGATGTAACTTATTTGGGCAAAGCCTTAATCCTTTCTTCAATAAACTTAGCCTTTTTATACCAGTTTTCTTTTAATGGAAATTCCGTCTAAATCTCGACTGACTGACAGGTAGCGAAAGTACAACCTTTCAATATGAATTCGTGGAGAAATTGGTGTTGCGGTGATCCGTACACGCCCTTCTAAAAAAGAAACCACAAACCACTAGCTGGTGGTAACTAGTGGTAACAAACAACTGTTTGTTAACTTTCTAATTTTACCACTTTATATGCTGGAAAATTTTATTTTATTATTTTCAACGAACATTCGGTAAAGGTCCCAGAGACCGCTAGTTATGAGTAAAGTTAAAAAAAAATTAAAATATATTTATTTGTCACCACAAACAAAACAGGTTTACAGAGATAGAATTTGTAGGTATTAATTTTTTTTTTTAGTTAAACGTTTAGTGTGTAGATCTCTGGGAACGATCTACGTAGGTACTCAGAGAACCCGCCATGACTTGTAAACACCTATACATATGTAGGATCCAGTTTCTGTCTTCTAATTACAGAATAAATAGTAACAGCAATAACAGTATTACATATTTATGGGAAAAATTATTAAAATAGTACTTGCAAAAATCGCAACGTGTAAAGAAAGAGAGACAGGTGTTAGCGAGAAAGAAGAATGAGGGCGAAGGATCGTAAGAGACGCAATGTGTGTTTTACTATTATTAGTTTTAAAATACATGTCTTATATTTGTCTCAGCATATATTAAATGTATACCAATTAGTTCCCTTTACCATTTCTTTCATGTTTTTGTTACTGTTTACTGAACTATAAATCTAAGTTGTTATATATGGTACTAAATACAGTTGTATGAATTTATTTGTTATTATATTGTATTCATTACTGTTTTTAGTATAACAAGTAGAATATATATTTGCATAAATATTACATAAAGTAGTATGCAATTTACACTACATTTTTAGAATTTATCGCACACAATATTCAAATGAATACATCGCGTTGTAGTCAACATGAGAATTGCATTCATAATAAGTTTGTATTTACTTACCTCTCTGAAAAGAATATTAAACAGTTCTTTGTTATTTTACATACATAAATAATAAATAAATAGTTTTAATGTTTAATCAACATCATCAGTCGATAGAAATCCTTTGAACATAGGCGTCTCCGAATAGTGGGGGAGATGGGGTCATCTTCCACCACACTGGCCCAATACGGGTTAATGGGAAGCCAGAGCCTCGTTTGTTGATTAGTAGATTACACCACAAACAAGTGTGACTTCTTTTATCTTTGGTTTGTGATATAAGACCTTAATATTGTAAATCTGCAGCCATGCCAATATTTCTGGGTTTCAGCTGTCAATATATTGGATCCAGAATATCGTAAGTAAGCTTCTCTATCTACAGTCTCATTGTCTCTTAAACCTATCTAAACAGTTCAAGTGTTATTTTAAATAAAACTATATTTGTATTACAAACAGCAATTACAACCTGCATTAAGTTCAGGGGATCCCAGGCGTATTCTCGGGTTGCATTCGATTAGTCATTTATGAAGTCTAGACTATTTTACTGCTGCAGCGAGCACCTCTTGTGGAGAATATAAATTACAAATTTATACTCATGTTAGTATTAACAAAATTTTATTCGCACAAATTTGATTTAGAATTCTTCACAAATAAAATATCACTTACATGTAATCCATTCGACAACTGCAAAAGACTTTTAAATAGAATTTCTATAAAGTATGACAAAAATATATAATATACTATTGAAGTACATTACTTTATCTTTATAAATATGAGTTAATTTTAATTCAGTTTCATCTGGTGTTAAGTGACATTGAAATCGAAGATATTTACTCTACAAGAATACTGTAGTTCTTGATATTGACAGCCGCAATAAATGCTACACTGTCATGACAGACAGTTTTAAATAAAATAAATAATATTTGACTTATATATAAATATATACTAGATAGATATACTATAAACTACTAATATTACAAGTGACTCTCTAGGTATCACCACCATCTTATTTCTGCCACGAATTCAATGAAACGACCATCAGAATGTAGTGCATTGTTGTAGAGTAAATCATTAAGTAAATCTTTTGTCCGACTCATCGCTTTGTTATTACCATAAGTAAGCCTCTTACCATCAAGTTACCGTTGCTTAGACAAATATAACATTCGCTTTAGAAGTTGTAGATTTAGAGTTACGCAATAGTAACAAAAACCTGAATTTTCTTTGTAACGTTCAAGCAGACATAAGTCACTGTAAAAGTAACTTAAGTATAAATTATTATCGTTCCCTGTAACAAACAAGATAGTTAATTTAACTTCGGTTCACAGTAAATCAAAATCGACGTGGAGAGGATTTTGATATTGATGGCAGTAAATCAGAGGGATTGTTGAATTATTCAATAGCTTTCAAGTTTCGCAGCAAAAATAATATTTGCATGTGGGAATATTTATCGGTACACAATTTATTAGACATCATGATACATACTATATTTAATTTACATGTATAGTAAACAGTCTAATGTTCCCACTGCTGGGATTCATTGGCTTTTCCAAAGAGAGTCAAGGCCATATATCTTAAACAATTCCAGTTGATGTTCATTTTGAAATTTGTCTTTTTTCACAGGTTATATAAATTTAATCAGATATATAAATATGTATATTTATTATTTATGTAATAATCTACATAATTTTAATATATTTTTAAGTAAATTTCTTTTTGGGATTACGTCAATTGGATAACATAAAACGAAAATGTGTGACGAGAGAGATAACTATAAACTTGTTTAAAGCTCTGTATGAGAGAGACAGAAACCGTGATATTATTTATTATTTACAAATGGTAGTGTAATATTACGTAATACATTATATATCGATAAAATAATATTTTACTCTTTGTTTCATACTATTTCTCTTCTCTTACGCTTTTTCCTATTGAATCAATAACAAAATTGTCGATCAATCGTTTCACCTCTCTGTTTACTCCCATATTGTATTCATCTTTATCTCTTATAAATTAACTAGAATAAATACAGTTTCTCTTCTAAATCACGTGAACTCTCTTTCTTATTACTTTTGTACTATAAACGATTTGTAAAGTATAAACTATCAAACTGTATAAATGATTGTATATTTAAGGTAACATATATACCAGGTTATAGAATTAAGATGATAGTAAAGATGATCACACTGTACCACTTTTAACACAAGATTGAGTGATTGTTCTAACGCTCTTGACTATCTGCCTTCATACTTCTCCTTTTCCCTTCAACATCTTTGTATTCCTCTTGTCTACATATAACATGTTTAGCTTTCCCATATAAATCCTCTTTGATTTAATTCATGAAAATTTACGTATAATTATTTATTCATTATAAAAAAACATAGTAAATATTAAAAAGACTTTATAGAGAAGTCGTTATAAGTTACGATAAGTATGCATAGTGAGTTTTCAAACACACTTATGTTAACATAAAACACGTTTTTGCGATGGACATACATTATGCTCATCCGCTTACAAACTGCTCAAGTTTTCTACTTAGCGAAATCTTAAGATCTTTCAAAAGACATTTCTTTTAGAAAAAAAAAACTATCCGACCTCTATTCTTTTATCTGAGGGTTGCTGTAGCTAGTAAAATTACTGATTAGATTTAACACAATGTGTTGCTGTGTATAACATATTGTTACAGGGTGAACTCACCATCGGCTTATCTAATAACTCGTTGCTTTTTGACTAAAAAAATATTTACTTAGAAAAATCACACAATTGGTATTTTTGTTCCTTTTAAAAAAGACCATATAAAGTGGTCACACTAGGAATATCTTCAGAAGGACAGATACATCTATATACATGGAATATACTCAGATAAAACAGTAAATTATTACGAATACTTATGTACGATACGCACGAGTACTGCACGTAGTATATAACAGTTATATTATTTATTTTTTTATTTGAATTTTCCTTCTCATCTTTCACATGCTACTCTCTACTTAAGTTCATTGGTAGAAAATGCTCAAAGACATTAAGTCCGCCTTTTGGGGCCTATTTTAAAGTAATACAACAAAAATTTTAATAAATAAATGTAACTGCTTTTCTTATTGAACAGAAGAAGCATTTAGTCCCAGCTGTGGGACTCCAGGCTTCCTTACGACAGCATTAAGCTCTCGATAATTAGCTGATCTATTTCAAGTCAAGTGATCAGTCACGATGTTTATTAAGCTCACAGCGCAATGGGAGTCGAACCAATACATCTTCGATTCTTATATTATGATGAATAATTTCAGTGGTTTATATACCTCACCTTAATTTATATTAGGGGTCTACATATATAACGAGTTGTGGGTGGTGGTGGTGGTGGGGAAGCAGATTAAGGCAACTCATATCTTCGCACATCAGTCTTTGTGAACACACGGATTTACATGATTAATTACGTCTGTATTAAAGGATGAACGTATTGAAATTGCGTAATATATTTTTAATCTACATAAAATTGATATAATTTAATCTTTTCATGAAATCGAAGATGTAAAAAGAAAAGCTGATCTGTAAACGTATGACTAAACCTTTTTTATCATTTAATTATTGATTAAAAATTTAATATGAAGATATTATAATTTTTACCTATCATTGAATACATGTTTTTATTTATTTGAACTTCTTTGAAACACCTAAAATTAGGGGTGACCCAGATTTAATGCCTATGGGAATTCTCTACCAGTCAACCTAGAAAGAAAAGAGATACTTGTAGTAGGTAAAGAAAACATCTAAGTTTAAAAAAAAGTAAAATTTCTGTAATATACCTTATCTATATTTGTGGATAAATATGTATGAGAGGGTATATATAAGTGAATTTATTCATATGTAGATGATGTACCTGTTCTTTTGAAGACAGTCCTAGAATGACTACAAAATGACCACTCCATAAAAGCATATACACACATACATACTTATAAATAATACTTCAATGATTTTAATAAAGGATATATCCTCTGCCTTATATGATTTTAAGCAACATTTGTATATTCTATGTAACCAAAATAATGAATAATACTTTTCAATATGAATCCATGTTGGTTAGAATCTTAAAAATAAATCAATGTTAGCTCACGAAATGAAAATACGAATGTTAATTATAATTGAAAATACGCAAATGTGTTGCCACGAAATATATTCTCGTTATTCAGAGACGGGCGAGGACTTATCCGAGGTTTATTATTCATAATAATACTTACGTTTTTCATTAACTCCGCGGAGATTCCTGAAGGAAATACCTCCGCTGTGCCTCTTAAAACTTAATTAAGTGATGTTAACATTGTAATAATTCTGTACACCCAATTTTCAGTGACTAACTGAGAGGCAACTAGTGTAAAAAAAATACTACATTTCATTATATAAAAATACTCAGATTCACTGAAAAAACTTCCAGAACCCAGACCAGAGAGAACCTAACAAAATGTTTTTCATAGAGAATATTTTTATATTTTATACCTTTGTTGACATTCATACATTATAAAACGTAACTTTACTATCAACTAGTACAAAGTAAATTTTATTTTCTTAAGAATGTCGCTACTGAAATGATAGCAGGTCTCTGTTGCCGGTGACCGTTTAGGTACCACCTATTGCCGTTCTATTGCCGTCGGAAATTTCTGAGCAAACATTACTGTGATCCGGTATAAAGAGTGGTATATGGTAGTGAAATTACTGGGGTAACAACACAACATTTTTTGCGCAATGTGGTGTTGTGTATACCATAATAATCATCGCCACGTTGATATGAACTGGCGTATCACTTACCATCACTTGAACACTTGACTCGATGGCTCATTGTATAAAAGAAAACCCTTGAAGGCATGTCTTCAAAATAATAATATACTTTGTGTATAAAGTTATAAAGCAAAGTCACAATTTAATTTCCTCCCGCACATCTGTCGCGTAAACTCCGAATACGAGAAGATGTTTACAGTAAATAAATTATTTAGTAAAATAACAAAGAAGTTTCATATTTTAATAATAAAAGTAATTTTTAATCGTTTAGACGACTAGACAAGCGAGACGATCACCTGATAATAAGTGATACGCTTACACACAACATAGACCTAGTTTAGGTATACACAGCACCGCATTTTGCTCGTCGCCTTGTGACATCGGGTAATAAATCTCGTTACCACAGTAATTCCATTACAACGCTCTTCAATTTATTTTGACAGCGGGAACACAGCGATGATTTAGTGACGGCTGATTCACAAAAAGGCGATATAGCTAGGATTAGGGAAAATCCTATCACTAACTAAACTATGCAATATGTAGTCCCGGATTCGAACCGGGGTTTTCCGATTTACAAGGCTTAGCCTCGGAGGCAGTTAATCGAGAGGATGATTTTTTTTACGGGAATTCCAGCAAATGTAAAGGAAAGATCACAGTAGAATGATTTTATGTGACGCCAAAGATTACTTCATGCTAGAATGCTTCAATGTATAATTTTATTCATTTAGAAACCTTTAAGAGAAAAAGCACTGAGTCCCAGTAGTGAACATAAAATGAATATGATCAAAGTTTTAATCAATACAATAAATGAATTATGCCTATTTATATATCGTTATTTTCCACCCATGATTTAAGTGGAAACATAATAGATATACCGTTGATAATGATGATGATAATGACGACAATATTATATAAACAGGTTATCCTTTTTATTTATTTATTCTTATTCACAGCTTTTCATACGAGATATCGACAAAATCAAAAAACTAATAAATAATGGAAATGGGCTATTCACTTTTTTAATTTTTACTTCAATATTTTCTTTATACCACTAAGGTATCCTGCCTGATGATCGGCAGTTACTGTACCTACAGACAGGTGCAGCACCATAGACAATTATATTACAGAACCAGAATATTTATTAAAGATACTTTAAATTTTAAAAACTCGAGACGAATTAAGAAAGAACTTTATTTACGGTAATCTGTTAACCTAAACCGTTGGACCTCTTAAAATTCACATCACGTCCGACTCGATTACATCCAGTGACACCATGGCATTTAAATTGTCTCATAATATTACCTATTGTAAAGTGTTTACCATTATCATCATTATCAGATGTTACAATACAATATACTTTATTGCTATAATTGAAGCTATCATCATCATCATATTTCTTTGAATCCGAATATAAGCTAAAGAACTAAATTCACCACCCAATGTTAAGGAACCTTGTCTCATCGTCTCAGTTTCCAAGCTAAATAGGTTTGTACTAATAAAAACTTGGGTTTGTTTTTTTTTCCAAAACTGTTTCCTTCGTCATCAAATGGAAAAACTTTAGAGTTAATTATTCGCTTTGATGAAATGTTTTTCTTTAATTTTAAAACTCGTTTTTTTTAACTCGGAGGGACGGAAATTCTTCAGATTTTACGAATAGCCTCATTTGAGGACTTGGTAGGGGAGTTCAGGATCTGGTTTTGTTTTGAAATATCGCATAGTTTATTTATTTACTTATACAAACGAGGAAGTAACTGGCAAGTAAAAAATACGATAGACGTATATAAACGAAAAGGCGGGCCTAAAGTCATAATGATCTCTTCCAAATAACTTTTGGGGTTGCTAAGATTAAAGATTATAAAAATAAGCAAACACACGCAAAAAAAGAAAATTGGTGATAAGTATGAAAGATTAATAATATTTAAAATTCAATTACTTCTGGAATAAAATCTCTTTTTATGGAAATTTGTAGAATAGATACACACACATTCCTACCGTCAAGTAGAAGTTTTATCTTTGACTGGACATTACTCAGAACAGGATAAATATGGCACTTTATGAACATCCCAACTACCGTAATTTTTTTGGGCACTATCCGATGACAGTAACGGTGGTAGTAGTGGTAGTGGCGATGATGGAGACTACAACGGCAACGGTGATGGTAGCGACGACGATTATATTGATGATGACAACTATAGCGATCACTATGACGATGAAGATGATGATAACAAAGACGATAACGGCGCACGACATAACGACGTTTGTCTTACAATTTTAATTGAAACACAAAAATTTACATTTTTTGACAATCCCAATACCAGTAACAAAAAAATAAATAAGACACAGAGAAAAACACCGAATTGTTATAAAACGCAGTAACTTTATTATCAGGAAAGAAGGGTATTGCGTGTAATATTTTTAAGGGACCTTATGACCCACGTAAAGTGACTATAAAAAAAACAAATGTGTGTAGCGGAATAACAATGGAGGTGGGCTATGAAATGTTTATGGGTTATGTAAATATGCGAATCTGAAACAAATGGTGTATATCATAAAAATGAATAGATCATACATTGTTTTATTCCCCAACAACCCTTTAAATATACACAGAAACATTGAAGAACCGTAATAAAATTCCCACCGCTGGTACTTGAAGCTATCTTCCCTGAATAATCATCAAAGAACTGAAAGTTCACCTGATGGTAAATATTAGTCTGTTTAAAATACATGGCGCTAATTCATTACCATATTATGCCCGTCGTTAGACAGAAGTCTTGTTACTTCAGTAATTTTACTAGCGACAGCACACTTTAAACTGGGAGGCAGTAATGTTTGCTTATTTAACTATTTAGTAGACTTTATAACAATTTTAGATAGCATCATTGCTTTAATTCGAGTAGAATAAACCCGAAGAAACAGGTTTAAGGATTAGTAGCTGTAGTCAAAACAACTTAATTAATAGACAATTGTTTTATTATTCTACTAGGTGACTAATACTGTAATTTTTTTCGACGAACCAATGAGCAAGTAAAGCTTTCACCTGATGGTAAGTGAAATGCTTGCCTATAACGACACGGTGCTGGTCAAGATGGTATACACAACTTTTAGACGGGAAATAGTTTTGACATTTTTTAAAAAGGTTTCATACAATCCCGTTTTTTTATATTCGATAAACATGGCATTTACTTCATGGTAAAATGTATACCACCGTGTTATGATGGTATATAAAGCACCTCATTTCGCTCATCGCCTTGAGACGTAAGTTGCTAAATCTCGTTACCCCAGTTAATTCACTAGCATACCACACCCTTGAAACCGGAACACAGTAATGTTTGCACAGTACTAAGTGTCGATTGCAATAAAACTGCGGTGGTAGCTACCTATATGGTCTCCGGCAACAGAAATTTCGAAGACCAAGTCTGGGTTATCAACTAGCATGATAATATCATTACTATCGACTTAATTTACAAATCCCAAAAATGTAGGTTTTCTAGATTTATTAATCTTATTTATAAATTATGTATTACCAAAAACCATAGTTTAGTTCTATTTCAATTAAACGAGCATATGTTACGAGTTATAATATTTGTTTAGCTAATATAAGTCCGACTACAGTTGATCTAACCCTTTCAAAGATTACTCTTAACAGACAAGAATTGACCAATTATTACTTTGTACTTCACTTCTACTATTGTTTATTTATAAATATCATTATTTTTTACTTCTCTAAATAATGTACAATTTATAAAGTTTGGTAAAGGAACTAAACCCTGTTTTCATTATGCAAATTATTCTAACGAGCTCTCACCATCAGGCTTGTTCAGTTTGTTTTTGGGATTGCTCCAAGCGATTACAGAAAACACGATTCCGCTGCTTTTGCCAACCGTTTGTTTTAATAAAACCTTATAAAAAATAAAAAAAAAAACCTACTCGTAGTTAAGAAATAATGTTGTTTTTTCATTTTTAATCCTGGTAATAAACATAAAAGACAGGGGTCTCCGTAATAGTAATTGATCACCGTTACCAATAAAGAACGATTCTTCCTTCGCTTTGCCGTCGTTTGAAAGAGATTATTCTTTAAAGACCTTAATATATTTTAAACTGAAAATACTGCTGACAATTAATATTAGTTATAAAGTTTAAACTTCTTTAACTGGCAACATTTTATGTAAATGTTTTGTCACAGTGTTATTAAAGATTGAATTGGTGAATTTAGTGATGAGTTTACTTTTGCTAACCGGCAGTAAAATACAAACTGTCATCAAGCACATATTATATATAACAACTTTACTAATTATATATTATATATAAATACTGCAAATGCACTCTTATATTATCTGCTCAACCCTACGGCAAGTAGTGAGAGAATTCCTATTGGCAAATAAAGTTTATAAATAAAACTCATTCAGTCCTATACTTAAATATTTGATAGGAAATAAGGTCTTGTTTGGGTAGGAAATCATGTGATTATAAAATTATATTAAAAACTATAACCAGATTATTCTATTAATTTTCATTAAATGTACAGCCTAACGTTTAGACATAAAGTAATTATATACAATCAGATAATGGAAATATCAGCTCGCTTCAAATACACGGTTAAGGAGATTATACAGCCAGAACAAAGGGAAGCCATAACAAAGGAATTAATTAAATTCATTGTATAGAAAAAACTTATAATTACAATAAGATGTGTACATTAAAGTATAAAATTATTATCGCCTAAATATACACAAACTATTTCAATGTGAATCCATATTATTAATAGATTTAGAATCCTCCACTACTGTTAGGTTCTAGAGTTTGCTTGGGTATAGGGTTATCTTATGAACCCTGTTTCTGTTTAACTTGCTTTTAGTCTATAAAGATATGAGTACTAAAATATCTAGGTATGCTTCACGATCTACAAGAAACAAGACAAGACAAGTTTAGACACTTTATAATTCAATAAAAACACTATTAGTTATCAGCTTAAAAAATTTACAGGAATCTCTCATCATTCTTCAATAACCTAATAAACGGCATATAACTCTATAATTTCGGTAAATATTTATTATGCTATTAAATACACATTTGTTCTATTTCAAAACATTTTTAATCTCATTCTTTGAAAGCGTAAAGCTGTCTTTTGTCATAAACTCAAACACATTTTGTATAGAGAGCAGAATAAAAATAAATCTAGACCTCATCTTCCAGGCGCTCGGAAGTCTAACGAACGTTGAAATTGTGAATGGGTACTTTGAACAGGAAGTAGATACAGACTTATTGTAGTTGGGAAAACGTTTTGTTTACCTTCAATAGGAGACTGAAAATTTACTAAAAAGTCTGTAGACTCTTTTGTATCGCGAGTAACAATATTGGTTTTGTGTTTGCAAACTGAACATTTTAGAAACATTTGGTTTTTAAACCTTTTATAAAACATTTTGCCACTGTTTAGACTTGTGATAACTGTCTTTTTTGTCTACAATAAACTAATTAACTCTTAAGTACAATATCAAATGGTTTTAAGTGACAAATATCTGAAGAAAATGAAGCATGCTCGTTTAAAATTACTCAGTCTTATATGTTGTTAATCGGAATAACGATGCTAATATATTAACAGATATTGAATGGCGATGGTAGTAGGTAGGTGAAAAAACCTTACCACCAATTCATATCTTATTTGCAGCTGACTTACAAAAAAATCTTCAATCATGAAGGAATCACGAAGAAACGTGACCCAGTACTGTGGACATTGCGTCAAGTAATACAAATATTGCCATGGATCATTTCCTCGTCTCCTTTGGTAAAATAATTGGAACTTATTATAGATCAGTAGTCATTTGGATATCGAAGTCAGGGTTATATTCTTGGTAAAATAACACAACGTAAACAAATTTTTTAATTACATATGTATTTAACAATCGCTGAGTATAAAATAAAGAAACATTTCAACATTATTGTATTCCAGTTTGAATAGCGCTATATTAAAATTACTGGGGTAATGAGACTTAATAAGGTGTCAAGGCGACGAGCGCAAAATGATGCTATGTATACCATTCTAACCAATTTCATGTTATGGAAAAGCGTATAACTTACCATAAGATGAAATTTATAAAATGTTGTAACACAAATATTTTTCTATTATTTTTCCCACACAACTAATAGTTTAATTAAGGAGTAAGGGATCCGTCACAATAACTAACCGAAACTAAGCCAACTTTACCTACTCGTGGTACACTCTGCTAATTGACAAACCAGGTTCCAGATCCACACCAAACTGCATTGAGCAAGCGTGGTGGGAGAAGTCTCAATTCGCCTCTTTATTTGAGGAGGCCTATATCCAGCTGTGGACGTCTATCGGCTGATGATTATAGTTCATTTAGATAATTAAAACGATCAAGATTAAATCTTTACTTCTCAAAATACCAACGCATTCTTCCAAACGGTACAGTAAGTCTTTTACGGTAAAAGCAGTGAAACTCTGGAATGCTCTTCCTCATGATATCCGCGCCCGTCCATCCTTACCTATCTTTAAGAAGAGAGTTAAAGACTATTATCTTCACCTCTAGTTGCATATTTTATCTTTACCACTATG